>CATIWF010079510.1:0-37351 GCA_949630135.1 Balakata baccata | reverse complement strand
AAGAATTATATATTAACTCATTCACACTCTTACTTTACTTTTAATGTATGTTATATTTGTAATTCAGAATTGTTAGATGAAGGTTTGAGATGAATACATGATAATTTGGGTTCAAAGGCTGAGATTTAAAGAGAAGAAAATTTTCTGAATAAATTGTATCCGTAACATGCACCTGGATGTAATGAATCAGCCATAAGTGATGCCTCTACTTATTTTCTTTTCCTTGCTTTTGTTTTTATTGGCTTATTGTAACTTAAATGTTGATGTTAAATCAAGAAATCAAATGTTGTCTGAAAATGAAATGGCCATTCTTTACCTTTTCATGCTACTAGGATATTTTGAAGGACCAAAACAAAAAGGTGAAGAACCATGTGCCTTAGCGAGCCACTGTAGTTTAGAAAAGAGACCCCAAAGGGGTGAAGGGGACCCTGTTGTCTTCTCTTAACCAAAACAGCAAATGCCCTAAATTATGACACCCAATACTTTTTCAATTCACACCCATTAACCCTTTTCATTTCTTAATGCACTTTTTTTCATTTACAAGCAACTAATGTACCCAATTAAAAAGAAATAAAAGAAAAGGACAATCAAAGAGCCTCCAAACCAGGAAAATAAATTAAAATAAGAAAAGAAGAATAAATTAAGATATAAAATAAATCAAGTTAATTTCTTAAGTTTAACTATTTAATCAAGCTAAGAGCCAGAAGTCTTTATGACGCTTAGTAGTTATTAAATATCCACCATGTTTTTTGCTTTTTCTTCTGACTGCAATTGCCATGCAATCAGCATTTTGGATACAGTATTCCACCACACCAGTTGTGACTTTGTTGTTGCTTGCCCACATCATTATCAGTCTCCATGTCATTGACCTCTTCTTTTGCCCTAATACTAGGAGTGCTGCCCCTTGTTTTTTGGCCTCTTCCACTATCAATGGCCCTTTCTCCTTCCCCTCCACCACTGCTATCTCTATTTGTATCTGCATCACTTAAATGCCACCTCTCAAATATTAATTCTATTTATTTCAATTTGCTGCCAAATTCTCTTATATATCATTATTCTTTTAAATAATTCTATACATATCCTACTGATTTTTGAAGAAATATTATAAACATGTTGCTTGAAGAAATCTTATATATGCAAAATGATGAAGCAAATTGAAGTAAAATTAATCAATAACCACCTCAGGCCTCCTCAATTGGCTCATATTTTTCAAGGAATTTACAAGTTCATAAGCTCTTGGAGCTCTCTCCTTGGTAGACTCTTCATGACCTGTAACTGTTTTAATTAAGTAGTCAATATTCAAACCTGCTCATGAGCAGTTTATTTGCTTAAAAATAATGAATGAGAATACCTACCTTGCTTAGATGGCTTGGTAACATGAAGAAGAATGACAAGATCCTGGCTTTGAACAGTGTGAGAAAGAGCCCATAGCAGAGCTGCCTTAGCTTCAAAACTTGAATCAACTACTATCATGATTTTCCTACCAATAATCAAAGGTTTAACTCCTTCCCCGCAGCAAGACTGTTCTTGGTCACCGACACTAATAATATTGCCAGAATTCTCTTCCACTTTCTGATCATTTTTACCAGCAGAATTAACATTAGTACTATTGAGCTTGGATTGTAGAGGTGGTGAACGAACTCTGACATGAGGCCTAATCCTGTTGAGACAGAAGCCAGGCAACCTTGTGCCGACCTTCCCCATCTCTTGCTTTCTCTCTTTGATCGTATGGGTACTAAGTAAACGCCAATTTATAATAGGGGATGTGAGTCTGATTTTCAGAAGTCACCATAATAATATAGGAGTTGATCTTGTTAAATAAAAGCTTAGAGACTCAATGGCTATTAGACAAACTGTCTGTTGCTGAACAAAATTTCTAGATGTTGGTTATGGACCACTGTTATCCATGCTTTTTATTTTTATTTATTTTTAATTAATTTTATTTCTGCTTTATCTTTCTTTTGTCGTTTAATCATGTAAGTTCTTTTGTTTCTTTTGATTTTCTGCTTTTGTGGGGCTATAGACGAACGTGCTTGTCATGAAACTTGTAGGGCCTCCACACTCTTTTTCCTAGACCAGCTCAGCTGTGCAATTCCAGCAGACCCTTATACTCTATACATTCACTAAGGCTTCTTTATACTATTAATTAATAAACGTGGGTTGTTAATCTTTCTATGTGCTTTCCACTCCTTTCAGTATCTTTAATCTTTTGTTGTTCCTTTGCCTTACGGCAGTTGTTATAATTAGAATCCGTTACCTGACATTATTACTTATATAGTAAAAGGCATGTGTAATAAAAATATGAGGAATTTACCCTTAAAAGGGCATATATCCAAGCCCCATGAATTTCAGATTATTAGATAGTTGACAAAAAATACACACAAATTTAGTATTTTTTTAATTAAAAACCTTTTTCTTAGCAATTTAAATCAACATAATGTGGTTAAGAATTTCAATACAAAATGCACCCAAATATTAATATTTTTTTTTATAATTTGTTTCTAAATATTTTTATTACTAATGCATATATATTTCATATTGCAGACTATCAAATATCTAAACGATCTTCTTTTTCTTTTTCTTTCCCTTTTTCTTAAAATAACTGCGAAGAAAAGAAATGGATGGTAACCATATGACAAAGGTGACATTACTTTGTTTGGCTTACATTACACAAGTTGGCGCTGGAATATTAAAGAAAAATAAACCAAATTTGGTCATAATTTCATTTAGTACAAAGCAAAATATATTCCATTAGCTACTCAAGATTTATCAATACGAAATCTAAAAAATGCTATGCATATGAATCATTAATTTATATTGATGTTAGGCTGCTTGGCCGGGAGTATTATATATATATACTAATAAATTAATCAATATTAATAATTTTGAATGAATATTGAGCATTCAACTTGGGCATGTTATAGCTAAAGTTTAATTATGAGCTTGAAATTTCAGGTACAGTTTGATGAAAGAAATCAATTAATTTGAAATAATAAATTGATATGAATTTTAATTATGCAACATTAATTGTTGCCACTCATTACACCCTCGTCATACGAATTAATAAATTATCAAGAATATTTATTTCAAAAAATAAAACAAAAACAAAAGAAAGACAAAGAATTTTGAATATTAGAAATTAATTGAGCTATTGGCCCTCCATTAGGTAAGATTTTGTGCTTCGTTAGGTAAGATAATGATAATAATTAATTCTACTAAGGATATATTACCCTCTAAGCTCACACTTTACCACAACAAGGGCAATCATCTAGATTGGATTAATTAGGTAATTAACCAATTAATTAATTTTATGTGGTGTCTTAAACGTGATTCACACGCTAGGTTTCACCATTCATAGAAGCAAAGATATAGTCAGGCTATATCTATAAATTATAAATATAATTATCGTTACTTTTGTTAGAAAGAGTCAACGTCATGATATAAAATTTGCAAAGTAAACATTGTGTTAAGTTAGATTAAAATAACCAATTACTTTTTATTCAAGATTAAAAAAATCTCGAATTTGAGTTTTAAATATACAATTATTTTAAAATTCTTGAGAGATTATTTTGCAGCATTTCGGGATCATATCGGTACATTCTGAATACGAGATTAAAAACAAAACAAAAAATAACTAATCACTTTTAAAATTTAAGAAAAAGTGCGCTTTTTATCTTTAATAAGTTTATCTGTCGTGAATTCAAATTAGTGGATGTTTGAAAAAATAAATAAACATAAACGGATAAAATTAAGCAGGCAGGGGACCTAGAAAAGACTTTTTGAAAATAGACAAAAGCTATGCATTATTTTTCTATAGCCAAGATTCACCAACCTTCACTAATTTGCAAATATAATTAGAATTTTTTTTCCTGATAGGAATATAATTATTAGATGGTTAACAAGTCCTTTCAAGTCTTTAATTGTACGTAGCATGTCAATAATATTTATGCTCTCAATTATCTATGTGGTTTTGTGTTGTCAATGTTTATTGGTCAATTTGGTAACAATGCAATTTTGCTTCATAACTGCTTTAATAACTATTATTAGCTTAATTACATTTTGACGACTTTAATTATTAGGGTCTCAATTTTAATTAAGTTTCGATTCTCTATTAATTTATCCGAAATGAAAATATATAAAAATTTAGATAAATTTATAGGTATATTTATTTCATTACGTCATTTAATTGTGTTATTTATATTATTTGATGTGAAATATGATAATTTACATATATATTTTTTTATTATTGAATTAATCTATAGATGATGGGGTAACTAAACTTCCTAATAATTTCTTATAAATTTACTATCATTATTATTATTGATGTAGAGTTTATTTCGTGGTCCTCATTTCTTTCTCTATTCGGGTTTTGTGCCTTTAATTAGTACCTAGAACAAAAGTTATCCCTTGGATTCCAAGTCCAAGGGCTTTTGTAAATCTTGGTAATTAATGTGATAATTGTCTTATGTTCAAGGTAAATTTCTCAATTTACCAAGAATTATTCAAGTGCGCTTAGTAAATTTTAATGGGTTAGATTTTGGGGATTTTACCCAATTATTTTGAAAATTACAAAAATTTACTGGTCTATATACTTCATGGAAAAATATTTTCATATATATGTCATTTTTGTCCATGTCGGACGGTTTGTAATTTAACTTGTACAAAATCGCTAGTTAAACTAGCGATATTTGTGAAAAAATAAAAATGTTAGTCAAACTAGCGATAATACATGTATGAACAGTAAAATCACTAATCAGACTAGTGATTTTGGGGCAAATCTGCATTGCCCCATCAGAGCATAGGAAGGAATCCAGTAGTTCTAAAATCACCGGTCAGACCAGCAATTTTGAGTCTTCCCCCACCTATAAATACCTTCATTGCTCACAAAAAACTCGCACACAAAATTAAAAGAAATGAATAATTTTCATTTAAAAGAGAGATAGAGTGTATGGAAGAGGGAAAAAAAAATATTTTGGAGTGATTTATTTAAAAGAAGTTTTGTAAAAGTTATTGTTTGGTAAGTTTATATATATATATATATATATATATTTTTAATTTCTTATATAATATATTTTATATACATGTTATAGAATATTTTGATATTTAATGTTACAGAATTGTTAGATAGTTAAAGTATAGGTTGAAAATTTATTTATATTTATAATATTTTATATACAAATAATTAGTGAAATTTCCAAATAGGACAAAAAGGTGAAAGAGCTATTTGAGATACGTAAATTTTTTTAATAATTATATTTTATTTTTTAGTATGTAAGTAGTTATTATAAATTTTTTAGAATAAATAACTGTGGAATAAATTTTTAGAATAAATTTTTGTGATGAATAAATTTGTAGAATAGATTTCGGTACCTTTCAACTGTAGCATAGTTCATGTAGAATAATTTTTACAAATATAGAATAATTTTGTATAATAAATTTTGTATATATAATTTTGTAGAATAAATTTCAGCACTTTCGAATAATAGAATAATTTTTACAATTAGTAAAATAATAAAAATTTATTTATGTATAAGTAATTATTTTTTTATAAATTTATCGTGTATAAATTTTTTTTTGTAATTTTATAAATTAAGAAAAATGATAAATTATTTTTTGATAATAAACTAAAAATTAATATAATATGCATAAAATAAAATTTTATTTATGTATAAGTAATTATTTATTTTTATTATTTGATTGTTTATATATATATATATATATTGCAATTGTATAAATAAATAAAAGTAATAAATTATTTTTTGATAATAAAATAAATAAATAATATTATATGCCAAAAAAACTAATTTTTTCAATTAAAAAAGTAATAAAAACTTATTTATATATAATTAATATTAGATGCATAAACTAATAAATATTATATGCATAAAATGAAAATTTATTTATAAATAATTAATGATTTTTGTTATTTAATGATTTTTATATTATTTGAAATTTTATAAATAAATAAAAATTATAAAATATATTTTTATAATAAAAGCAAAATTAATATTGTATGTATAAAATAATTAATATTTTTTTGTAGTTAGTAAAGTTAAAAAAATTTATTTATGTATAATTAATATTATATGCATAAAATAATTAATATTATAAGTAATTATTTGTTTATATAATTTGATGAAACTTATTAAATCATTTATTTGCATTATTTTTATCATTCTTGATGATATGTTATAGAACATAATTTTTAATTTTTAATTTTTTTATTATTTAAATTGTAGTATATAAATATGACAAGTTTATCTTGTATCGTTGTTTACTGGGTTGAAAATATAATTCAGAATCAATATGGCATTGATTATGAAAATGGTTTCTCAAAAATGATAAGGAGCAAAAATAAATTGCCTATGCAAGAACTTATTGATAAAGTAAGAAACGCAATGAAAATAGATAATACTCATCGAAAAATACTGAAAATTATGTATAGGAGTCACAGGTTTGTCGTGGAAGGAAATGTAAAATTCAGTTGTATTGACATATGGGATGATGATATATAAGCATCACTGAAAATATTATTATTGCTTGAATTATATTGAGTTGTATATTAAAATTGAAGAAATTACTATAAATTCGAATGATGTGGTTTGAACTTCTAATGTAAATGAAGAATGTGTGAATGACGATGTAGAAGATGATGAATATGAGGGAGATAATGATGAGGTGGATAATGATGATTCTGATATTGATGAATATGAGGAGTTGGAAGAAGAAGAAGAAGAAAATGATGGTGACGACTGCAATATAATAAGACTTTCAACTATTGTTGGTGAATCAAACGATGGATATTTAGGGGGTGCTGAGGATGATCTAATGCATGCTAATCCTTATGTAGAAGATAGTACCATGATATTATGGGACCCATCAAAAGAATTCTTTAAAGGAATGAGTTTTCATTCCAAAAAAGTTGTCTGTGTAGCAGCAAAAGAAAACTTTTTGCGTTGGAATCAAGTGTATATGACTAAGGCTGCTAGAAATAATACGTTTGTACCCGTATGCAAAAAAAAATTGAAAGTGGTTGCAATTGGAGATTATGGGCAACTAAAAATTAGGGGGAGTATCTTGAGAGATCACGAGGTACAATAGCTCTCACAGCTGTACTAGTTCTGGTCGATCACAAGACTACAGATAGTTGGATTCTCAATTGATATGCAGCTACATTAAAGATATTGTTCGGAAGGTATCGCAAATCAAAATTAGTGCCTTAGTAGCTAGCATCTATAAGACTTTCAATTATACGCCTTCGTACAAAAAAATATGGCTTGGTAAGCAGTTAGCCATTGGTAGGTTGTTTGGAAATTGGGATGAATCATATCAAAAACTCTATTAGTGGATGGCAGCTGTTATGGGTGCTAATCCTAGGTCTTATTATGTAATTGAAGACGAGTCTCATTATGTTCAAAATTATCTAGATACAACATGTCACGTATTCCAACGAATATTTTGGACATTCAAACCTTGTATTGAAGGCTTTAATAACTGTAGGCTAGTTTTGCATGTGAATGGAACATTTTTATATGGCAAATATAGAGGATGTTTACTGATTGCCTCCAAATTGGATGAAAATAATAAGGTTTTTTCTGTTGCATTTGCCACTGTCGAAAAAGAGGATAAAGATAATTGGAGCTAGTTTATGAACGACATCAAGTTGTATATGACAAAAAATAAAGATTTATACATAATTAGTGATCGACATAATGGAATAATTTATGCGATGCAATATAATTGATGGAAAATGTATGCTCATCGTTATTGCATTCGCCATGTGGCCAGCAATTTTAATAAAAAATTCAAGAACAATAAACTGAAGGAGTCACTTAAAAAAGTAGGTCACCATCTTTCTATTATTTACATTCAATTTTGTGCATTATCCATCTTTGTTTTAATAATTTATTAATGTCTACTTGTGTGATGTGTACAGGGTATGAATACCAGAAAAAAAAAATTTTAAAAGGTGATGGAAACTATATATGAAGTTGAGCCTACAACAAAGCAATGGATTGAGAGGATCCCTTTACATAAGTAGACTCGTTCACATGACAAAGGGAAGCAGTATGGGAGTATGACTACCAATATTGTTGAGTCAGTAAACGGTATGATTAAAGATTTGCGAGGCATGTCCATTACTTCTTTAGTTAATGGGTTATTCAAGAAAATGATGGAGTTTTTTTATCAGAGAATATCAAAATATATGAAGGAATTGCAGATGGAGCTTTGTACTGTGAAAACTGGTAACAATTATTGAATAAGTGGGTAGCCAAGGCAAAAGGCCATTCTGTTGATCCTTATGATAAAGAAAAAGGGATTTTCTCTATCATTACAGTGTATAACAGTACCAAACAAAAAGGAGCAAACGAGCAAATCGTTAATTTGTTTAATGGTACACGCACCTGTGGCAAATTTCAAGTAGTAAAGATATCTTGCTCCCACACAATCGCTGGTTGTTTGAGCAATGGAATCAACTATTTCCAATTTATTGCTCCATATTACACGTTGGAATGCACATTAAAATTTTATAATGTCAGTTTCATGTCTTTAGGACACCCAGACTATTGGCCATTGTGTTACGAGTTGCCTTTAATTCTAGATGCTACCACAATTCGAAAAAAGGGTCATCCCTAGACAACAAGACTAGAAAATGAAATGGAGTGGAAAATTACTGATAAATATGGACATACGTATAAATTATGTGGTAAACTTGGACATAATATGAAGACTTGTCCACATAGCAGAAGTCGTATTACTAATACACAGAAAAATTGATTTGTTTATCTTAGGTTTGTGTGCTTACTTAGCAATATGTTATGTAGATGTATCTATTTAACTTAATTGGCATGTACTTTAATTTTAGTGAAATATTTTGAAAAATATAATGATGCGGTTACTTAATTTTTATTATTTAGCAATGTTATTTACAAGTATTACATTTCAATGTCCTCCTATACCACAAGGTGGTGGCCTTCTATTATGTCTAGGTCGCTGCCTTCTGAATGTTGTTCCGATTAATGTACTAGAGTCGACCTTTTCATCTGTATCATTGGCTTCTTCTATAGTAAAAGGATCATGAGACAACATACTCCCAAATATCATACATGTTGTATATTGCGATATAAGCCATAGGGAGTCAGAGTGTGACCACTGCATAAAAGGTTGATCAGGAAATAAAGAGTAGTATGTCCTAGCAAATGATGGTCCAGGAATGTCTAACGCAGGTGTGCATGATGGACCAGGAATATCAGAAACAAGTGTGTGTGATGGACCTACATGCGATGCATCATGAGTATACAATTGTGAACCATGATATGCAACAAGTTGTAGTACAATTACAGACGTGGAGGATGAAGGAGCAATGGAAACTTCCCGCCGACGGTCAATAAAATTTCTTGCCCGACTTCTATGTCGGACAAGCTATGGTGGATTAATGTCAGCTTCGACATGAATTGCTGCATCTGAAAACGGTGGCATAGGCTGTGACTATTGTGGTGGTGGCATTACAATAAGCCTTCATTGTTATTGAACTGTGCAGAACATGTCATCATTAATTCAGTGGATTTCGTTAATATCATTGCTTAACCATATATGTTCAATACCATCCATCTACAAAATAAATGAATAAGAAAGCAAATATTATTTGTGACATTTTTGAGATGTATTATTATTGATTATGATGTACTTCGATATGAAAAATAAAACTCACTACTGCTTCATAAGCACCGCCTTGTGGAGAAATCCAACATCGCGTGACATGTCGATACTACTCCATATATGCAGCCTTTCTATTAATGGACCGATATTATACACATGTTGCAATCATGCATTCCACATGTTAATCCATTGAGCATGCCGACGAGACCAGTTTATGGCCCTAGACAGTAAATCTATTGAGTACAGATCATATGTTTGCAATGGCTGGTTTGGAATGGACTGTTGAAGTCCAAACTGACGTAGCACACGGTATGGGTGGTGCCATTCGACAATATAAAAGCAAATCAATGGGACCACAACTCGCCAAATTTGTTGCCCTTCCAAATAATCAGCAAGAAGAATCTGTAAAATATCATTTATATACGGCTCCCAAACGACCTACAGTAGATATACATCAATATCAATAACATTGTATTTTTTTTAGATAGATATATGTATGAATATATTTAGAGAGAGTTAGAGAAGTAATAAGTACATCATCATTCTCGATCAAGTCCAACTTGTATCTTGTATTTTTCAAAATATGGGTTGACACCTCAGTAGTGATTCGTGCACTGCTCCACCTAAAAAAAATTTAAACACATAAGTTTTGTACTAAATAAATCATTTTTATGCTTATTAAATTATATTAAAATAAACTATGTTAAGTGATATTTATGCATACCGAAATCCTTGAGGTAAGCCACCAAGTGGTGGCTGAATTGACAATGTAGGTGCAACTGAGGGTAAATGATCTCATGCCCATAATTGAAGTAAAAATAATGGACCACTTATTTGTTGTGTAGATGGCTCAGTAGCCCTACATAATTCTCTATAAAAGCCATGCAAGACACACTCCACCCCAGCTGTAACGATACACGACAGTCAAATCTTCTATAAGAGAAAGGAACATCAAATGCACTTTTGAACTTGATTTATCTACAAAAAGTATCCCACCAATGATATGCATAATGAATGCACGTGTATGATATATGATAGTCTCATCATCTGCATCTCCTAGTAGAATACTAAATTGTTCAACTAGCCACCTCAAGTTCAATTTTGAACCAGTAATGACATTATTTGGTGATATAACTCCAAACAATCTCGTACATAAATTAACCCAATCATAATGACCATGTCCGGTCACAGTTGCACCATCAATGGGTAACCCAATTTGGATCACCACATCCTGAAGGGTAATAGTCATCTCTCCCTTAGGAAAATGAAAGGTATGAGTCTCGGATCTCCATCGCTCGACAAGTGCAGTGATAAGATGCCAATCCAGTTGAAAGAACCCAAATCGAGCTACTCCTAAAAATCTAGTCTGCTGGAGCAACTCTCGAATATGAGGATCAATATCCTCCAAATGCAATATTGTTGATGCACGACGACATGTCAGTACAGGAGACTCCAATTGATCGTGCCAAATAGCCTCTGATCTGTGAACACGTTGTAATCTCAGTAATGATGGATCATAAAGGCCATGCTGTATTGCATCTCTCCTATGAGCATCCATATCTGAAAAAAAAATATCAATATTATTTCAAATGTCAGACATTATTGACATGTTAATAAAATGATTTGACAATACAATTTAAATGTTACTGTTTGCATATAATTAATAAAAACACATAGATATGCATATATTATAATAATAATGATTTGACAACACAATATAAAACAACAAAATGCTAAAGAACAAGCAGCAGCAGTTGGTAGAGAACTTACTGAATCAGAGATTAGCAATGTTATTAATTATTATAGATTTGTTTCAGATTATAAAATGTCTGATGAAGAATAACAGTTGTTAATTTGTAATGCTTCGATGTTGCGCAATTGAACTTAATTTTTCTAATATCTATTGAAACAAATGATTTATGCTATTGTTCTCTTCGCAGATCCAAAAAAATATTTTACGTAATTCATTTATATTTGATTTTGGCATATTATTCATAGTCTATTCGTTAATTACAAAAAAAATTAAATTTCATTTCAAAGTTATTTTTTATTTTTTAAATTAGAATCAATTTATTATTTTATGTATGCAATTATTTTAAATTACTTAGAAAATCAATTTTGACATTACATATTTTCTAGTAAATAACTATATACATTAAATATTTTATAGTAAATAACTACATATATATTATATAACTGCATATAGATTACATATTTAGGAGAAACTAATTATATGTATACTATTACACAAAAAATCAGCAAACAAATAAAATTGCAATAAAATATCACCAAATATCACATTAAATTTGCAGTAAAATTCAGCAACTAAAAAAATAAAATCACAATAAAAATCACTAAAATAAATAAAATTACCATAAAAAATCAGCAAAAAAAGACATAAAATTGCAATAAACAAATTATAATTAAAATTTTTCAAAAAATTTAAAATTGAAAAAAAAAATCAGCAGATAAAAAAATAATAAACACTTATATTTTAATAAAATTGCAATCAAAAGAAAAAAAATTATACAAAAAATATTAATGCATATATTGTAATCAAAAATTGTTAAAAAATAAAATTGCCATAAAATATTAGAAAAAAATAAATTTACAATAAAAAATTAGCTAAAAATTTAAAATTTCAAATAAAATCAACAAGAGTTTGAGAAATACAAAAAAATCAGTAATAAAATAAAATTACAATAACATAATAAATAAAAATTTGATTAAGGAGAACGAAAAAATTACCTGAGAGAGCTTGGGGAGAGGAAGCAAAGTGCTAAAGGAGGGTGAGGAAGGCATTGATCTAGAGGGATAAAGGTTGTGTGGGCATATACTAGCGATTTTGGTGTCTGACACCACAGGGCCATAGCCTGTGCACATGGTTGCACAAAAACATTTTAAATCGCTACTTTACAGTTGTACATTTGGGTCGTAAATCACTATTTTCAGTAGCAATTTACGGTTGTATATGTAGTACAACTAAAATCGCTAGTATGACTAGTGATTTTATAACCCTACAATCCTACTTGGATAAAATTGACACATTTTGGAAAATATTTTCCCATGTAGCATTGATTTGTTATTTTTTACATGTTTAGGTAAAAAGCCCCTAGATTTTCTAATATACACAGCTAGGAATTCTTGAACTTTTCTAAAAGTTTAAATAAGAAGAAACGAAATTTTAATTTGTCAATTGGTGATTGTAATTAAATAAAAGTTATTTAAACTAATTAAAGTTTAAAGTTATTCATGTATTTAATAATGTGATCCTTTGTAAGGAATAGAGTCTTGCAAGATTCCATCTCTTAATACTTTAAAATAATTTTATTTAAATATTGCTAATTAGTTTCCGTAGTGTTTCATAAAAAAATATTTTATTTTTTAAGTTTCGAGTACATATGAAAAATAAAATTTAAAATCCCACTAAACCCAAATAGGCAATAAGTAAACTCCAAGTGGAGATGGCAATTCAATTCGGACCTGTTGGATTTCGAGTACCAACTTGAATAGAGGGGATTTTTTTTATTAGGGTCGGAGCGGATTACGAAAAAACTCGAAATGATATTTAGCGGGAATAGAGTAGAGAGGTTATATATATATATATATACAAATTGTTGTTAGATATTATAAATGATGTTTATATTTTTCTGAATAAGTTATATATTTGAGATACCTGAATAGAAGTTAATAAATTAATGCATATAATGAATGCAAAATGGTGAAATACTTGATAGCTACAATTTTAGTTGTACATATGATTGCAACCGTGTAGAGATATTACAACATTTTATCTTTTTGAATTATTTTGGCTTTAAGAAAGACATATACAATTAGTTTAAATTTTTAGATATAATAGTTATAATAGTATGGTTTTTTTTATAGTGGAATATTGCCACTTTTATTAGTTAAGTATGAATTATAGAACATTAAAAAATTAAAATATTGAATCTTTTATAATTTTTTGCTCTTATTTTGGATTTATTTTAAAAAATATAGCAGGGATACTCAACTCGCTTGGGAAGACTCGATCTTGTTTGGGGCAGGAACGATGATATAAATTTATAAACAGAAATAGAGATGGAAAAGGTAAAATCCAACTCTGATTCGCCCTGTTGCCACTCCTAACTCCCAGAATGCTACTCCATAGGACTATATATGTAGTTTGAATCTTCTCTAATCGAATTAAAGAATAGAATTTAGAATTAAATTGTACTATTGTTTTTCTTTTTAACTAGATCAGAATCAAATTGTGCCGTTGATTTTAATTTTGACGAATGTGGATCTTATAATGATATTTGAATTGAGAACTATACTAAATTGTAGCAAACTATTATGAAATTGAATTATATTGAAAGAACTAATATTGAAATATTTATAATTAAATATTTACAAATATATTTTTTATCTAATTGATTAAATTGACATAATTAGTCATCATTTTGTAAATTTATTGAAGAAAATTCAAATTTTTAAATGAAGCATCAAGCATTATTTTGGAAACTTTCTAAGAACAACTCGGAAAAGTTTCAATATCTGAAGAATAACCTTTTTATAAAAGATAGCTTTTTTATAATTAAGAAATAAATATAAAACGGTAAAATTATCTAATTGTCCATATTCTAAGCAGCAGAAAATACTAAAAAAATGATATCATTCTTGGAGGGAACCCTAAATGTTTACTTTGGAAAACGAAATGCCTTCATCTCTTCAATTTAAACCCTCAGAATGCTCATTCAACACATTTCATCACTTTCCTCACTTCACCTTCACGTCAATCGGTTTGCATTCAAACATCTCCATTGCAAGACTTAGGAAGACTTTCATTATAGGAGGAAAACAGTGTTGTTTCTATTCAAAAAGAAGCCTCACTCTTCAGTCTCTCGAAGCCATCATCATACTCATATTCTTACACTCCCGATCAACAGAAAATTTGATAAAGGTATATCTTGGTAGCCTCACGATGGTAAAGTTTAGTACGGCAGGGTTCAGTAGTTTAGGGTAGGATTTGATGCATATTAGGACTTAAGCCTCACTCCTCAGCCTCTCAACCGTATATGGTATATAATTGTTTATCCCGACTGTAGTAGTAGAGGCATGGTCAATCTTAAATAATGAATTCGCAGTTATGATATATTGATATTTAATATGAAGTATTGCTTAATGTTTTATGAATTCATTTCTAGAATTACTTTATGTTGTTGGGATCTATATTATTGATTTGAGAATATAAATTTCAATCATAGGGATAGATACATAGTTGAGCTTATAGATTTTTTGGATTGTTATTCTTTTTTTCTACTGACTAATGACTTCTTAAATTTTATTTTTTTCTTTTAGGTTATTGAGATTCCAAGATTGATGTCAACGGTGCCAAAAGAGAATTTTTTGCCTATAAATCTTACAATAAGGTTTGTCTTGGATGATTTTCAATCTTTGATGAATCTTCATTCATCATAGACTGACAATCATCCAATGCAGACCTTATTTTGGGAGAAGAATAACCTGAGATTCAACATTAATAGCCTTCCTATCAAATACTCCCTTAAGGAGTTCACCACCATCACTGAGGTCGAAGTCGAAATGGAAAGAGAATTTGGATGAATCTCCCGAGTAAAACAAGGAGAATGCCAAAGACTTTATGAAGAAAAACTTCATTGAGGTGGATGAAAAGATGTTGTTAGGTCCAGTACATCCAAAAAGTTTTTGTATTGATCGGATTTCCTCCTAAAATTCTTCATCGATTTCTCATGACTTCTACTAATCTTTGTTATTTCGCTATCAATCTCTTGTAACTCTCTCATCAGGATTTCATATTTCTTCTTAAGTTCCTTACTGGGAGTGTTGGAATTTCCGATATATGAAGGTCAAGAAGAATATGAAATCCATATGAGAAAGTTACAAGAGAATGATAGTGAAATATTTAAGACAAGTAAAAGTCATGAGAAATCAATGAAGAATTTTAGGAGGAAATATGATCAATACAAAAATTTCTTAGATGTACTGGATCCTACATCATCTTCTTATCCACCTCAGCGAAGTTTTTCTTCATAAAGTCTTTAGCATTCTGCTTAGTGTACTCGAGAGTTTCATCCAAATTCTCTTTCCATTTCAACTTCGACCTCATTGATGTTAGAGAACTTCTTAAGAGAGTATTTGATAGGAAGGCCATTAATGCTAAACCTCATATTATTTTTCTCCTAAAAAAAACTCTGCATTAGATGGTTTTCAATCTATGATGAATGAAGATTCATCGAAGATTGAACTTATTGTAAGATTTATGGGCAAGAAACCCTCTTGACATGCTTCTGGATATAAAATTTGGTGTACTAGTTCTAGATATTAGTTATTGTTTAACTTTTTAGTCTTTGTATTGGATTTTCAATTTTCAGATATTGTATTAGCTTTGAGAATTTGTACTTGAAAGTTTTAAGCATTCTACCCTTTGTCTTTGATATCAGTATTTGAAAGTTTTGTATATTAAGATTTTATATACACCAGATCTATTATAAGCTTGTAGAGAATTTGAATGCAATATCTCGTTCTCTACTATCGTGTTCCCTACCATCGAGTGCCTTTGAAGGAAATAATTCAACACAAATATATGAAATTAAATACCATCTAACACAAATATTAGGGTTCTTTGACATAGAACTTGAATTTCACAAAATTGACAATAGAAAACATCTTTTTTTAAAGATACATGAAGAAAAATATAGTCCAATTGATTTCCTAATTCACACAGAGGAAGACATTACTTATAGTATGTAACTACTATGTATGCCTTATTAAATCTTTATCGCCTTACGACCGTTGTGTTCACAACCTTTACCGACGCTACAGTGGAGAATGATGTAATATGTGAGGCAGCAATTGTATACAAAATGGAGGTAGCCCCCTTCTAATTGGTTATTGCATTTAGTAAGCAAGCCCTTAACCAATTCTTCTACTTTTTCTTCTACATTCTATACGCACACAATGTGAACTAATTAGGCTTTATAAGGATCTTTGGAATGAGATTAAAGAGTTGAACCACAAATATCAAAACATATACTTATGCAAGTATATTTCTGGCCTGTGACGGATTGTTTTCTTCTTATCTAATCAACATTTCCAAATGCATTTGAATACTACACCATTGCTTCATAGATCACATCATGTGAAGAATGAACATAATATACACAAAGTTAAAGAGTTCAGTATTCAAATGCATGCTTTAAATGAATTTTGAAGCATGCAATGGAATACTGATCATTTTTCAAATGTCTAACACATTTATTCTTTAAAAGACATAATCAAAACTATCGTAATTCTTCATTATCATTGCATTTAACAAGACACATAATAAAAAATTCGTAAAATAGCAATCTCAGCTATATAACTATTTGAATAGAGTTAAGTGGCCTTTATATAGAGTGAATATGCCGAGATAATTTTGTAAAAATTTCCCTGAGAACGTAATGTGTGCAAAAAATTATCAAGATTATTTGTAAAAGGAATTGATTCCCTAAGCATTGATTAATAATTCATTTAGTACACAGTTAAAGTAAAATGTTATATGCAGGAAAAAAACATCATGATTCAATCTCGTGACACTAGTATTGGATAAGAGAGAAATTGTAGGTTGTGACTAACCCTAATGAAATCTGACCTGTCCTACCATCTCGACCGTTGGATACTAAGATTATGCAAATAGTGTATCCCTACTGTTAGCTGACCGTTGTTATAAATATCGTTGATTTTAGTTATCCGATTATATGATGGTTATCATTACCTCTTCAACTGATAGTTTGACAACCATGGTTCACCTATCCTACTGTCTGGTAGCCAACCTTCGAGCAAATGTCCCTGCCTTCGAAATGGCTTAGAACATCATGTAATTGGTACCAGTTGATGAAAAGAGACTGATTAGCAATCATTCCAAGGGATCTTATCTTCTTTCCTTAAGAAGATTAGCATATGTAACTTTTCACTTTATATATATTTATCATCATCACTGATTAATTTGATTTCATCAACTTTAATTTTTTTCTTTCTTTCTCAATAGCCATGTATCATATAACGAAACATCCCCTTTGCTTACTAACACAAATATTTGAGATCCTACATTATTCCCAAAATGATAATGATGAAGACATAGTTACCAACTGGTATTTCAACATGACTGCTAAGGACTATATTTTCTTAAAAATATTGATTTCAGTAGAGTACTTTGGAATCTACCATGAGATCAAACACCTTACACCTTTAGACTTATAAAATATTATTTGTATACATAAACAGATATTGACTTTTTATTGTGGTTGCAAAAGCTTCTTTTATATTGATGACAAAAATATCAGTCCTTCAAAAAAGCAGTAAAATAAGGCTATTATATATCAGCATATGTCTTAATATTGCTTTAATTATAATGAATAGGATAGACGAAGGCTTGAAGTGGCTAAGAGTTGTTTGAGACTTAAATGGTGGGAAGACATCGATACATACTAGGCGGTTGCTATTAGAACCGATATATGAATCTCCAAATCCTTTTGAAGTATCTTATATAAGAGTTTGCAGAATTCACTTTACAGATTAGGATAATTTGGTGTGCATAGGAAGATGATAAGAATTGGTGCACATATTTTTCCTATGTAATTGAAATTGAAAAAAGATGTTTAAATGGGAAGTGGGGAAGGTATAAAATTAATGAAAGTTTTGTATAAGATTATCAATAAGAGCAATTATGCTTTTTCTATACTAACAGTATATGTTCTATCATACATACTAATAGTTGACATTATCACTACTCTATGAATATAATATCAATAATGGAACGAGTATAGTAGTTAATGACTGTCGGCCACCATTGCCCGACCATAGATTTATTAAATAGAACCTTCAAAACTTTTTTTTCCACTCTAATTAAAGATAATTAAGTCATATTTGACCATAATATTATCAATTTATTAGTTTTATATACATATGGAAATCGCAACACTATTGGGAGGTTGTATCTCGACTGACCATAGAAAATGAATCGATTGATTTTATGTGGTACCCCTACCGCCAAAGAAATGATCATCTATTTGCAACTTCTTTATTTGACTTTTCAACTTCTTTACAAGATTCTTTATATTCTTTACCACT
The DNA here is from genome assembly GCA_949630135.1 of Balakata baccata. Taxonomy (NCBI): domain Eukaryota; kingdom Viridiplantae; phylum Streptophyta; class Magnoliopsida; order Malpighiales; family Euphorbiaceae; genus Balakata; species Balakata baccata. The sequence continues at coordinate 18,562 of CATIWF010079510.1, read as the reverse complement.
TAATTTTATTCATTTAACACAATCATTTTCACTTAATAACGAGTGTGCAACTCTTCATAATTAGATTGGTTGTATCCCTCATGCATTAATTAAATCCAATAACTACCCATACTATATAATTAGAGTTTATAGAATCATAAAAAAACTAGATATCAAGAAAAAAATTCTCTTCATTTCAAATCAATTTTCTATATTAGAAAGAAAAAATGGAAAGCAATAATGCAAAACAAAAGGCTTAAGCTCATTCCAAAAGATGTAATACATCTCTAGCTTCATTCAAAGATATACTGAATTGTAGAGCAACTTGTAAAGAATTCCTTAAAGTATCAATAGAAGGAGAAAAATACATCATTGAGCGCATCAACATCAACTCTTTTCCTCACTCTTGATAGATGTTGGGATCTCATGCCAACATTTTTTTTTTCTCAAATACATGAGAAATGGAAATCCAAAAGTATTATTTACTGAAGGAGTATTCGAATGCTTCAATACTAATTAGCATAACGACATTGATTTTTTGAAAATCGCAGTGGATAAAGGCGACAATGATGCTGCATATATTTATGGTATAGTCCTTATCTGTCAAGGTAGTAAATCAAAAAATTAGGTTGTCAATATAACATTAAAGTCGAGATTTTCAGTCCCCGAATGCAAATAGGAAGTCACAAAAGTTATGCAACTAATGCAATGGACCAATAGTATATTTGGAATACAACCAAGATTTATTGAAGAATAGTATGAAAGATTCCATTGATGAACTACTTGCTATCCATATGACAATCGCAATTGAGGAAGACTTTGAAAATAATATTTCATGTGAATCTTATTTGTGGGATATTGAAGTTGTCCAATTTTGTAATTTATAACATGTGGTGGTAGCTTTAATATAAAAATTAGATATTGTTTATAGTATAATATTTATCTTAATAATAAATTAGTAACTTTTAAGTTCTCTATTATGTATTTATACATTTAAATATCTTTTATCAATGTTTGCAGTTTTATTCTTCCATTTTTACCACATTAAATTTTCAATTTAATATCAAGTATTCTCTATTGTATGATATAATCTATGCATGGAACGACAGCCAGAGTTATGATCGTCGGATAGTGTATTAAGGTTTTTAGTTGACTAAATTGGGTTATTGTAACGATAACATGAATTTTAGTAAATTGAACCATAGAAAACATATTCATTCGTATAGAGGCAATTTATTACATTGTCCATATCATATAAGTGTTCACTTAATTCACAAAGAGGCAATATTTGTCCATTATGTATAATTGTTCACTTACTATATGAATACTTTTTTGCCCAAAGTAGTTTTCCTAAAGCTTAAAGTTGCAATTTATTAAATCGAACCTCAAAGCCTTTTTTTCAACTCTAATTGAAGAAAATTAAGTCATATTTTATCATATCATTGTCAATTTATTAGTTTCATATATGTTGAGAATCGCCCGACCATCCCGACTAAACTCTAGCGGTACCCTATCGTAGTTTAGATGGAACCGATCGAATTTATGTTGCTTCCCGACCGATGTGTAGCTGGTGATCAACCGTTTATTTTCAAATAAACTAGCCAAATCATAGTCTCGATCCGACTCTTCAACTTCTTTACAAAATTCTTCATTTTCTTTATAGAAAATATATTCAGTCATACCTTGTTGAAAGTAAAGGTTAATTCAAATTCTTAATTCACAAAGAGGCAATAATTCTTTATAGTATATAATTGTTCACTTATTATATGAGAACTTTTTTGTCCAAAGTAGTTTTCCTAAAACTTAAAGTTGCAATTCATTAAATTGAACCCTCAAAACTTCTTTTTTCAACTCTAATTGAAGATACTTATGTCATATTTGACTACATTATTGTCAATTTATTAGTTTTATATATGTTGGAATAGCCTAACCGTTAGAAGGTTGTATCTCGACTAAATAATGTCAATATTATAGTTTAAATGGAACCGACCAAATTTAAGCCTCATTAATGTGCATGTCAAGAATGTATGTTTCTAATTGATTTTCAAGTACCTAAAGATTGACTTGAGAGAAATCACTAGGATATAATTGAGCAAAATGAATCAACGTTTCCTTCTAGAAAGCAGCAAAAAAAATCAATTGGATTGAGTGCTCCCACACAAAGAAGTAATTCAATACTTGTTTCATTTTTCTCTTTATTTATCTTATAGATAAATATTGATACAATACTTTGTTGTTGCTTCATCAATTCTTAGCATTTTCATTTAGCGTCAATGTGACTGCTATTAGATTCTCCTTCATAAACCCAAAGTCTTCCTCACTTCTTTTATTTTTTGAATCCATTCTAACGAATGAGTCACCACTACCTTGAGTAGATGAAATATTTGATTATGGCTTGAAACGATAATAAAATAGACAATAAGCAGCATCTTTAGCAACAATATACTTAAGTCATGTAGGATGATCATCAAACCATTTAGGATAGAATCTCCTTTATATATCTCCATCTTTAGTTTGTAGAAAACTATTATTATGAAGTTAACAAAAATCCTTTTGTAAATATACTCTCTGAACTTCATCTCTAATATTAATGTTATAACACTATATTGAAGGTCTATGCATAATCAAATTCTACATGAGTTGAGATGAATCATCAACTGATTTTCTTTTAAAATATTTCTCAATTTCAAGCTAATAAACCTACCATCAAATATTTTTTGATATCAAGATAATAAATCTAAAAGGAATTTATTCAAACATTTAGAAGACACATAATGAAAGAGAAATACAACTTACCATTGTTTTGCATTAGTTGCACCACAAACACAATATAATGGTTACTGCTATTCTGATTTGTGTTTATTCTTGTTTGAAATAAATTTAATTATGGAAAGTTAGAATGAGATTAGGAGAAGAAAAAGATTGAAAAAAAAAACAAGAAAGCCTTGTTTTCTTCTATAAAGAAAAGCAAGCAAGGGCCTCAGCATGACAAGCAAAAAGAAATAATGAAATTGTGTTGAAATTATATTATATTCTATTTAACAAGTCTTATTTTTTTGTCATTTTTATCAGTTTAGTCCTTAAATATTTTTTTTTTCACATTTCAATCTTTTAGAGGGATCAAATTGTATTAAATTAGTGGGATCGATATATATATATATTAGTGGGGTCAAATGACCTCATTGAGTAATATGTGGGTCCATTCACGCCTGTAAATAATAATGAATTTAGCAATTAAAATCAAAATTTATTCCATATTTTTAAATTCTCAAGTTACATGGCAAAGTCAATCGGTCGTATGAAGAAGATTATTGAAAAGCAGAAAATGATGGAAAAAGAATCATGAGAGAGGAGGCTATGATATGCTTTGAGAAATCTGATGCATGCAATGTTGTACATCCTGAGTGACTTCTCTAAGGATATTGTGATAGAAAAATTGGAGAACAATTAGAAATTTTGCAGTTTGCTGACTAGACTTGGTGATCTAGTTCACACAAGAGTAGAAAGAAACCCAAATATGTTTGTAGGGATCTAGATCCAAAAACCGATATGGATCTAGAAACAGGTTGGGATCCAAAAATTGATAAAGACACAGAAATACATGAATCAAGTCAATGAATGGATAAAATAAAGTAAATTAAAACATTATAAACATTCAAAATATTAGCTTAAAATATAATATGAAGTTAATAAATTACAATCGATAAATTGGTTTTTCAAAATTATTTTTCATTTTGTTAATTTGTTCTCTAAATAGAAAAACTCGGGGTAATTTAAACAAAGAAAAGAATTAACAAATACAAATAAAAAGACATCTAAAAAGTAAATATAATTATTTAATACTCACTTTATTGATATGAAAAATAGATAATGTGAATAAATTTTTTTAATAAATTACAATTAAAATGAGGACTACGAGATGAAAAGGCATTAATGTTAAAAATTAATTTGTTTCTCTATAAAAATTTTAAGAAGTATGTTTAGTAATCAAGAAGTTTAGCTTTAGGAAACTGAAAAATTATATATATATATATATATATATTAAAAATACATTATATTATTGGTTCGGTTCGGTTCGGTTTGGTTTTAGTGTATTTATATTTTCTTAATCCAAAATCAAATAAAAAAATCGGTTTATAAAATTTTTAAAATTATAACCATCCAAATTATTATTTTTGGTTTATATTGAATTAGATCAATTCGGTTTGGTTAATTTTTGTGTAGTCCTATTGCTTATTAACAAAAATCTTTAAGTACCTTCGTCACACAAAAAATGATGAAAACATAATAACAAATTTTGCAAGTACTTCAACATGGCTGCTAAGTACTATGTTGTGATTAAAAATGTTAATTTTAGAATAGCATTTTGGAATCTATAATGGCATCCATTATCTTCAACCCTTAGGTTATATTTCATTTTTTAGTTCTTTCATAATAATAAATAAATAAAAAAAGATCTCAATTTCATTGAAAAATAAGTGAAACTAAGTTTTGAATTATCAAACTATGTATTTGGCATTTTTTTTAATTACAATGAATAGTATAGACGAAGTGTTGAAGTGACTGAAAATTGTTTGGGATAGAAATAGTGGGAAACACCAATAAATTCAAGGCAGATATTAATAAGACTGACATTTGGATCTCCAAATTCTTTTAAAGTGTTTAATCTAACAATTTGCGGATTTATGTCTTAGATTTGGGAGTCTTGGCCTTTGTGCTCAGAATAGTGTCCATGGAAAAAATGAGAATATAAATAGAAATCATGCTTATGTATTTCATGTGTAATTGAAATATAAAAAAAAGTTCTTTATAATAATTGAAATAGGTATTTGTAATTGCAAAAAACCATTGTTATAAAAGATTTATTTTAGTATTACCATTCCCGGCCATAGAATCTAACAAGTTCAAATATAATTTAGTAATACTTTTTTCGACCATCTAATATAACACAAAGTTAAGTCTCATTGTCCAGTAAAACATTTGAGTTATTTGACCATATAATAGTAGATTAAGGTAGAGATGAATACACTAAAATTTATAAATACAATTAATTATAAATAATACACATGATAGATTTATTTGGAATATTTCCACATTATCTTGACTATATAAATAAAAGATCAATAGCCATGTTTCGTTCTCGACTGTAAAGATTATATAAATAAATGATATCTTATGCAATTGATCCTACAAAAATATCATGTTAACCCTAGTTGAAAAATAATCAAAGCCAATTTTACATTGCTAAATTAGATGAGACAATAATTATTCGTAACATATATGTTAAAACAACTTATTCTTTATTTTAGTATATGTATGTTTCTTATTTACTTTAATGCTTTTCTACTTGTATATGTTATATTTGATGTGGATGAATTTATACAATCTGTTGAATAATTTCGATTTTTTTTTAAAATGATTATTTGCAAATATGCTTTTTTTTTTTTTTGGAAAAGCACACAAGGAAGAAATAAGAAAGAGAATCTTCAATATTTTCTATTTTCTGTCCTTTATTTTTATTCAGGATATAATTGATATTCACTTAAAAATATTTATTGGTATTATGAAATATCATTAAAATGGAATAAAAAACAAACTTTTAAAAAATTCCCATTATTTTGTACCTAATTTGGATGGAACGACATCGTCCCTCTGGTTTAACTCAAGCTACGATACAGGTAAGTTTAAAATACTTGATTTTTAATTAAAAATTAGAAAATATATAAGACTTATCAGACCTAATCCAAACCCTAATGCGAATTGCAGCCGCTTCTTCTTTCTCCACACTTCCCTTTTCTCGCAGACAGCAGCCGCGCCGCAGCCGCCATCTTCTTTTCCTCGCTTAAATCGGGTTAGTCCCTTGAGCCACCGTTTCTTAATTTTTCATTTTCAATATCTCCCAGTGTTATTTGCTTGTTTTACTATGCAAACCAGAAAATCAGCTACTATTTATGCTTATTCACCACGCTCACCACCTATTCACGCGAAATTCCTTCCATGTGCAGTCTCTGTGTGCAATATCTCGCTTTTGCTCCTTAATACCTCCATTTCTCTTTATTTGCTATGTCCGTGACTTCTTCATTTCTATGTTCTTTTCTGGTCATGTAGCTGTATTCAATAATCAATCTTCTCTTATGTGTTTAAGGTGCTTGTTTTTTTGCTCTAAAGAGGCTTTTGTATAATGCAATCTAGTTTAAATTATTGTGTTTGCCTCCTTCTCTGTTCTGATAATATACTAAAGACGAAGCCAGAATATCGAAAACAAAGAAAATAATAATAATACACTAGTCATATCTGCAGCTTCTAATCGTGAAGAATTCATATTCCATGGTTCTGGTTGACTAATATCAAAAGATGCTAACTTGTAACATCAAAAGATAGTTGGGTCGTTTAGTGAAAAGTAATGAATGAAATGATGTTTTTTAATGGAAAAAAAAAAAAAAAAGAAGATACCCTTCAAAGAAAAAGTTTGCCATTTGCCAATCATTTAGATATGCAACATGTAATTTCCTTGTGCAAAAAAGCTAGCAACGGCGGAAAAAATACATAGAGAGCAAATAATTGGTATCAATTATCATAAGTTAGTTTGAAGGAAGAAACATAATTTTAGTTTTTAATTTCTTGGTGAGATTGGAAAATTGAAATTGAAAATAATTGGTTTCAATTATCTTAAGTTAGTTATATGTATATTATTTGATTGAGTGAATTGGGAGGCTTATATAATATGAGGTTGCCTTCCCTTCGTTTATTCCTTTTAAAAGTTAAATTTTGGTTTTTAGCATTTTATTATTATATTTAAATATTGTTTTCATTATAGCTCTTATTATTTAACATGTTTGGCATATTTACAATAACTAAATTATCATATTAATGCAGGATATGGCTAAGAAGAAGGTAGCTGTAAAGGATTTGAAGAAAGTGGGTCGCGGTAGACGTTTAATTTCTTTTGAGGATCTGGAAATGAAAGGTTCCAAAAAGAGGGGGAGTTCATCTTTGTCTTCTGGAAAAAGGGGCGATGTTGATGGAAGGGTGTTAAAACGAACTAAAATTGCAGTCAGGGAATCTGTTACTAATTCAAAGGAGAATAAGGTATATGTTCAATTTTTTTGGGGTTATTTTTTGTTGTTGATTTTTGCTGTCAATTTGTGTTATGTACACATCTGATGTTTAGAATATGTAGGTAATGTGTAGTAAATGTTGGTTAGATGTCTTGTGCAGTGTTACTTAGACACTTCAAAAATGAAGAAATACCCCTGTTAGGTACTTACAACATGGGTATGGGTATGGAATCCTTACCGGATCCTTAACTTTAAGAGTGGGTATTTCCTAGAATAAAAGCATGTTGCTTGAACTTTAAAAATGAGTCATTACTACTTTGTTCTTAATGCTAATTTGTTAAATTTTTTATGTTATACAATATCATTTTATTGTTTGTCTTTTGGTTTGGACTTCGGACTTTCAAGTTTATAGTTTGAAATATTTTATCTCAAAGTGAAATAGAGTATTACTATTTTATTTTATTTAGCAATTTAAATGCTATAATTTGATCTGTCTTTTAACTTAAATTAGTATTTATAAAAATTAATATTCATACTCGTATCCTAATTCTGTGTACATTTTAGCCATTCCCACGTATCCTAAATTTTAAAGAACTAGAAGTTGGATTTGTAGATATGTACCTGTGTCAGGTACCTGTACCCGAGTCCAAGCAACATAGTTATTATGTAAGTTATATGTCTTGTGTATGTTGGTTATACGTAGAATATATGTCCAACTTTTTTTTTCTTGTATTTCTTTTAAACCGTTTGAGATTTAACTTTCATGTAATGTATACATGTGATTCATTTTTGTGTTCCATTTTACTATATGATTTTGTTGATTGATATATTGCTTTTTTTTTTTTTTTTGAAATTGTGTATTTCTTACATATAACCAGTGTATGCATTCTTTTTTTGTTTTATTTGCATATACCTTCTTTTATAGACATTTGATAGTTTAACTTGCATTTGTTTTATTTTTCTTAATTTTTACATTTGTTGTGCATATAAATTTTATATACATTTTGGTGTCTACTTTCGAGGCTGTTATATCTTTTTTTTGACATTTTTATATTGTTTTTTAATTTTTTTGTAGATTTGGGACTTCAAGACTAGGCCTGACCAATATTTTGTTGCTAAAGTTGGGTGTGAGATCAAGAGGGATGTCATCACTCAAATAAAAGCAAGTCTTACAGAGGCACAACTTCTGTTGTTTTCACAGACGTGTTTTGGTCATTTTCTTGATATGGCTGAGGTAAATTTTCAAGCACAGTTGGTTCATTATCTACTTTTGAGGGAGTTGGTTCAGGATAGAGAAGATGAGCTGTGGTTTGGGATTAATGGTGTTCGGTTGAAGTTTAGTATCGATGAGTTTGCAGTAATTACAGGTCTTAAATGTGTTGGAGAGTGTAACAAGTTATATTTTGCAAAAGAATCTAATACTTTGTTGAATAAATATTTTCCTGGTGTTAAGAAGATAAACAAACAATCGATAGAGGAGTTATTTTTATCAAAGAGGTGGGATAGTGACGAGGATGCTGTAAAAATTGCGGTTTTGTACTTTTTGCACTTGTATTTGTTTTCTTCCCCCAAACAGAATTTGGTGCAAAAGGAGGATTTTGACATAATTGATAGCAATGAATTTGATAACTATCCATGGGGGAAAGACCTTTTCAATTTTACGCTCGAGTCGTTGAAGAATAAAGTGGTTCGGAAAAGAAAACAAGGTGAATCTCTATACTATAGGTTGCTTGGTTATCCGATTGCCCTACAAATTTGGTTTTACGAATGTTGTGCTTCTGCTGCCGGGAAGTTGTGCACTCCAATCAGTAATGGTACTTTGCCTCGGATTCTGAAGTGGAGTTCTCATACAATACCAAAGATAAAATTTTTAAAACAATTTTTTGTTCAAGAGGTAATGTTGTTTGTTTTTCAGTTTTTTTTTTTTAAATTATATTTTATGCCTTTTTTTTATGACTAATATTCTTCTTTTATGCTGTTTTTAGGTGAATTTGAAAAATATTTCTCCTACCGCTGAAGAGAAGGAGAAATTAATGTTGGATGGTTTGTTCCAAAAAGGAAAGGACACTGCTATTGATGATGAGAACGACTTTGTATCTCCTGGCTGTCATGTAAGAGCTGGTGTATCTTCTTCCTTTGTACCGGAGACTAGCAGGAGGTCTTTTTCCGATTCAAACATTATGAAGGAGCTCAAGTTGCTGTCCTCCAGGCAGCAGAAGTTTGCTGATGATTTTTATGGTTTTAAGTCTGATATGGAAGTAAGGATGTCCAACATGTTTGACTGCCTATTTGAGATTAAAAAGTTGTTGCAATCTGGTATCCAAAAGGCTGGCAGCAAATCAGGTGTTATGCAAGAGGTACTTCATTCATCATATGAATTTCATATTGTACTTAAATACAGATATAATTTCCAATAGCTGAACTCTCCTTTGATGACAAATTAACCCACAGAATGCTGCAGTAAGCTACGAAGAGGACACTTCTGCCTTACTTGCCCTTCCAGCTAATGATGGGTTATCCTTGCTGAATTCTAATTCAGCATCTAACACTGCTGCTACAGCTACTACCCCTACAGCTTCTCAACCACATATAAAACTTGATAAAGAGACTAATGACACAAACCAATTGCAGCACAAAAATGCAGAAATAGTAAACAAAGACAGTTCGCCAGATGCCAAAGTGGAAGCTGGCTTTCCTAACATGTTTGCTTCCCGTGATGATGAAGATGTCTGTCCCACATGTTTGGAAGGTAATTGGTCACTTTGTTCTGATTTCAATTCAATCCACAGGCTACATTTTGTTTGCAGTAAAATTAAGATTGATAGAAAACTCTGATTAAATATATTTTGGGTTTAAAGATTGTATGTTTTGATTTGTGTTGACAGAGTACACACATGATAATCCTCGGATAGTTTCACAGTGCAATCATCATTATCACCTTGGCTGTATAAATAAGTGGAAGGAAAGAAGTGAAACCTGTCCAGTTTGTGGCAAGGTATGTCCTGGTTCCACTCCTTACCCATAAACATTTGTTACTACTTGTATTTTTAAAAATTATTTGTCTAAATTATGATTCATGAATATTTTTTTTAATGAACCGGACTAATAATAGAATGCCATTGTAACGTAAGGTATTCTACTATTAGTGGAATAATACTATTAGAAAGTCATAGACGAGACTTGTATTTTAGCTGATTCATAATAGTAGTAGAAAAATCCTTTTAAGTGTTAATTCCATGTCTAGAGTTAACAGATAATCAGAATTACATAACTTGTCAATTTCAGCAGTAAAGAATGGCTTTAGGATTATTATTATGGTAGTAGACATTTTGACTCACTACAGTACATGTCAAGAGCTGCTTCTTTATGGGTTTTGTGTATTTTTTTTTTTTAATGAAAGTAATAATGGAAATGAAGTGGAAAATATCACTTTTGACGATCTACTTTATGATTTTTTCTTAATTGGTTCCTAAAACTATTATTTTTTAGGTTCTTCCGTCATACTCAAATGATGAACTTGTTTTTTTGCTATGTTGAAAGATTATTTGGTGAAAAGTAAATTAATTGAAAAAAAAATGAAAATTATATAGGAAGAAGTGTTTCATGATGAAAGAAAATTTTTCAATTTACTACCTAAGACATCAAAGTAAGAGGATTCACTTGAATTTTATTATCTAAATATTTCTTGGGTACTTATCAAGTTCAAATGTGTGTGTATATATATATATATATTGGCCACATGAATTTTGCAGTTTTTCTTACTTTAGTCCTTTAAATTTTTACTTTATTCATTTAGTTTAGTTATTAAACTAAATGAATAAAGTAAATATTTAAAGGACTAGAGTAAGAAAAACTGTAAAATTCATGGGGCCATACATATACCGATTCCTAATCCTCTTTTGCAAGAGTATTTCAATGGAGTTTTTAGTATGAAAGGCAAAAACATTGCTTTTTTGCGGCTGAGATAAGAAAATGCTATTAAAAATGCTTCATCTCTTAATTAGTCGATTAATCTCTATGTAATTGATTTATATTAGGATAATATTCGGAGTGTGGATTACTAGCAAAATTCATCCTGTATGGATTAACTAATATTTCAGGTACTGGTATTTGATGGAGCAAGCTAAAAAGTGTACGAAGTTTGGACAAATGTTACGGCCTAGTGCAGCAGAGAGTTGCTGAAATGTAGATTGAAGTTGAAAGCATCAAAGGCATCATACTGTTACTGTTGCAGTGTACTAGTTAGCTGGTTAAGGTTATTTATGTAGCTTTGTTGCAAATAGTGTTAGTAGTAGTTTGTTAGCTGCATATAAGCTGGAGGATTTAGTTAGGATTGGCTTTAGTAGATTGGTAGAGCTTGTGTGTAAATGCTTGACAGTTATTTTCATTTCATTAGAGTAATGCAGTTTTATCTTGAGCTCAGTTTCTCCCTTTTTTTTCTCTTTTTTTTCTGCTAAAGCAGAGCAGTTACTTTGGATCGTTGTATTAGAGAGAGTGCGATCTTCATTGCCATTGATTTTTTCTTTGAATCTTAACTGTGATGCTTACAAATCTAATTCCTGTTCAATTTCAAAAGATGTTATACATTAGCTCATTTAGGAAGCTTTGGATGGAACTAGAACAAAGGTTTGGAGAATCTAATGGAGCTCTTTTATATCAAATTCAAAGAGAAATAAGTTCAATTAATGGAGGAGCGATGACTGCTTAATTAAGTGGTTATGGGATGAATTAGGTCGTCTTATGCCATTATCAGAGTGCACTTTTGGAGCTAATGAGAGTTTTAGAAGAAAGAAATATGGCTAATCAGGTTTTAGAAACAGATCATTTTTAGCCGAGACATCAAAGGGACAAAAAAATGGATTATGGCTTCGGTCACACTAGGAGATGAAGAGGAGTTGCTTAAGGCAAGGAGACATAAGAACAAGGCTATGATTTTTTAGTAGGAAATGTGTTGGTGAATCAAGGAAAGAATTTTGCAATTTTTGTAGGGAAAGCGACTTTTTTTCTCTCCTCTCTTTTGCAATTTGTTCTTCATGAAGAAAATTGAAATTTAATCCTTTCTTCTTTTTCTCATTTTGGTTGCATAGTTGAAAGAAAGGTGGCAAGTGGAGAGTCTAGGGATGACCGTGACAAGCTACAAGAGGTGGATTGATGTTGAGTTAGGTTAATTGAGATGTGGGGGTGGCGGGGCGGGGTTTCGGTGTTTGAGACTCTCTGTGTCGTGATCTTGAATGGTGAAATAAAGGATTATGAAAGAGTGTTAAAGCCAAGTAATTGAAGTTAAATTTAATTAATAGGTTAATGAATAAAAATAAGAAAAAATTTAGTGAAGTGTTGGTCAAATTCAATTATTGTTTGCATATATATGCAAAGTATTTGCCAAATTTGCCAGTGGCTTTGACAATTGTATCCAAATAGTATGAAATCTTTATTTTATATTAATTTAGTACTATATTTTGGTAATTTTATTTTAAAATAGTACTAAATTTTTATTTTGTATCGATTTAGTACTATATATTTACGATTTTGTTTCAAATGAAAGTATCTATAATATTTATGGTAGAATTTGTCTGACATAAACACTAGGGATATACGTGTCATACTACGTTACATGCCATTTTAGATAAAAAAAATGTCACATATTTTAGTATTTAGACATATAAATTGGTAATATATAATATTTTTATTTGAAGTGAAATATGATGTAATATGATACCTGTATTTCTAGTATTTATGTCAAACAAATTATACTGCAAATATTGTAGATACTTTCATCTGAAACAAAATTGTAAAAATGTATTAAATTGATACAAAATAAAAATTTAGTATAATTCTGAGACAAAATTGTAAATATATAATACTAAATTGATACAAAATAAAGATTTAGTATTATTTTGATAAAGTGCCCAAAATTTGATAAAAAAAATTCATTTTACCCTCCTAGTGGTAAGAGAGTTTTTTTTTTTTAATAGGAAAAAAAAAAGTCTTCATTAATGAGAAGAGTAAGGAACATCAGAACAAATAGAGGAACTTCATTAAAACGAGAACCTCAGAGAGACTAAGTGCCCATTGGACCATAGAATGAGCTGCTTTGTCACACGAGCCTCTTGCAAAGCTAAAAGAGCTAAATGAAAAAGATTTGCAGCTATCTAGAATATCCTCTAAGATGAATCGAAGAGCACAGTTTTTGGATTCTAGCTCGTGGAGAGAATTGATAATTGATTGCATCTCAAGCAGCTAAAACTCCAAAAAGTATAGCCAATGCCTATTGGTGGATCCACAAGTTCAACTTAAGGGAACTAGGGTGTAAACAAGTCGAGTCGATACAGTGTCAAACTCGATTAAAAAATTCGAAGTTCGAATTTGATTCGAACTCAATCGAGTTTTTTTTTCATTTGTTCGAAAACTCGACTCAAAAAACGTTCGAGCTACTTGAATTCTGTTCAATAAAACTCAAATCAACTAAAAAAATTTAAGAAAGTGTACTTAGCTCGACTTGAAATCAATTCTAGTTAACTTGATTTGATTAAACTCGTGAGCCTTACAAGTTAAACTTGATGCAATACATTACTCAAGTTTGAGATCAACTCGATTAAATTTGAAACAAATTCAAATATTTTACTAGTCGATTTCAAGTAACTCGTGAGTAGAATGACTCATTTACAACCCAAGGGAGACAAATATATTTTCATTCTAAAATCATATTATTCAATAAACTTATATAATAAATATGTTATATCTAAATATAAATAAAACAAAAATTTTTTTTGAAAAAAAGTAATAAGTTAAAAAGTTATTGGAATAAAATACAAAATAAATATATCTAATTTTTATATTTAAAGGTGAAACTGTGATATTTTGGATTAAAAGAGGAGGGACTAAATTTTTTTTTTTTAAAAAAATAAATTAATTATAATAGTTTTATTTGAAATAATGGGGAAGGGGGGCAGTGGCCCTTTTAGCCCCATGTATATCCGCCAATGCCAATGCCTCAGCAACTTCTATAGATAAGACATCATAAATTGGTTTCCCCCTGACATGAGCACATGTCCTTCATGATCCCTCAAAACAAAACCCAACCCAGCTTTGTCAGTGTCAACACAAACAGCAACATCAACATTTAGTTTAACTTTTCCTCGTGGAGGAGTAGTCCAATCTTCTTCACAATTCAAACCAGCTCTGTTTGGGCTCTATTTAAATTTTAAGAATCCAAAACAATAGTCTTCCACATATTTGATAATGAACTCTGGATCCATACTTTTGTCTCCATTGATCAATTCATTTTTGTCATTCTACACTTGCCAAAGATAGGAGCAGAATAAGGAAAACTTGGATTGATCAAGCCGCATATAAAAGAACTCGATCTGTCCAGCTATTGTGCGAGAAACAGAGGTACCACTTCTAATCCATAGAGAACAACCGAACTAAATGGTTGGTCCCATGGGCAATCAAGGGAAACATGCACAGAGGTTTCTTCGGCACTATTACATCTCGGGCATACAAAGGAGCATTCAGTCTCTTTTTTCTTTAGAGCCAAAGTGTTAGGAGAACAATAGGAGAATTGTTAATTCAATATTCAAATAAAAAGACAATAGAAATGAAAAACAAATTTGAGGCATGTGTTCAACACAGTGTCCTTAAGATAAATTTGCCTCATACCACCGATATTTAGGATAACTAGCGTCTGTCTCGCAAGATAAAACAAATATCAAATAGTTGTTGAACACACAACACCTATTTACAGTGAACAGAATATTTGTCACACTTTCTATCATATTTAGAAGAAGAAAATGGAAGAAGAAGATTCATAACAAGTGCAAAAAACCCAACCAAAAACTATTCAACAAAAATAAAAAAACCCCTATTTATACTAGATGGAGGAGACATGAGATTAATTATGATTAATCTCTTTAAAGGCTGCCAATAATACCTTTGTAAATTTAATCTTTGAAACATCAAAAAATGAAATTCTAAAAGACAAAAAGCTCAAAACACTAATCTAGAATACAATCCACACGGGAGTGTGGATTAGCCATGCACACACTGCAGTACAACGACACGGGCGTATCAAAAGTCTGACTGTATAAAACGACACGGAAGTGTAAAATCCATATGACTGTATGGAATCCATACGGGCGTGTCAGACCTTTGGTCGTGTAGATTAACACGGGAGTGTTGCTTCAATTTCCAGAAATAAAAAAATATAAAAATTGGGCTTGGTCTGGACCACGAGATTTTGGCCTGACATTCGTGTACGTAGGTCGCGTATCCACATATTGGTCTATCCCGGACCATGGATTTGCACCCCTTGCGGCTAAGCGTGCGAGAGAGAGCCTTCCATATTACTTTCTTACCCATGTAAGAATATACATCTTACTATATAAACACAAAACCAACTTCACATTTTAGTGATGTGGGACAACTCCCACTTTCACTTTCCTCTTTATATCTCCTTAGCAAGGAGCTTGCTTTGAGCTTCAATTTCTATTCACACATTCTCCATTTTGAGCATATGAATACATTAATTCATAGTTCTCATGTTAAGGAACATATATCCGGGTCTTTCTCCTAAAACTGAGTTATGAGACCCACTCAAATTACCCTCTCAAAATGGCTCATAATCACAATTTTTCCAACAATCCCCCAAATGAATAAAATTGGGCAAAAAAGTAAGATGAACAAAGCCTTACTACGTGATAGAGTTTGACGATCGAAACCTATATAGGATAGGTAGGTGTTACATTTGAACCTTCCCTTATGAATGTATATTTAATTACCCACTATCCAATTGATATGATGTCATTGAACTGTTCAGTTACTTGAGTAAATATGATACACTCCACACATGAATCTTCTTTGACGTAATTCAGTTCTCATTGTTATGTTCATTTTGGCCTTAAACATCTGCTTGGTTCTGCAAGAGTTTTGGAGAATTGAATATTAGCTCCTTCTCTATTGAAGCAACTCCACTTCACTCCCATATAGGTGATACCTTACACAAATGTATCATTAAAAGCATAGTTTTACCTCATTTTTAATCTTCACTGATATATCTCCTATAGTGATCTTTCTACGTCTTTACAATTAGGTTATCCCAGATCTTGGGATCTCCAGTCAACTAGGTTGGGTTTTCCTTTATATCGACTTATTATACTCTTACGGGTTTAACTCTCATTCCTCTTGATAATTTATCAACTTGCTCTCAATTTCATCCTTTGATTAGTGGATCCGCAATGTTATCCTTTGATTTTATATAATCAACAGCGATAACCCCTATTGAGAGCAGTTGCCTCATGGTATTATGTCTACAACAAATATGCTTGGACTTACCATTATACATGTTACTCTGTGCCCTTCCAATTATAGATTGATTATCACAATGTATGCATATTGGTGGCACGAGACTTTCCCATTTCGGAATATCTTCTAAGAAATGGCATAGCCATTCAGCTTCTTCAGCATATTTGTCTAATGCAATAAACTCAGATTTCATAGTGGATTTGGCTATAATAGTTTGTTTAAAAGATTTCCAAGCCACAGCTGCACCAGCCAGTGTAAATACATAACCACTAGTGGATTTTGAATCTTTTATATCAGAAATCCAATTAACATCACTGTAACCTTCTAGTACAGCTAGATATCTAGTATAATACAATCCATAATTACGAGTATACCTTAAGTACCTAAGTACTCTTACAATTCCTTTCCAGTGATCTAGCCCTAGATTACACGTATATCGACTCAATTTACTCAGTGCATAAGCAACATCCGGTCTTGTACAACTCATTAAGTACATCAAACTGACAATCACACAGGCATATTCTACTTGAGACACACTTTCTCCTATATTCTTTGATAGATGGAGGCTCAAGTTCAATGATGTTCTAGCAATATTGGTATCATCGTTATTGAATTTACCAAGTATTTTATCAACATAATGAGTTTGACTCAAGGTCAACCCATTTGATCTTCTAGTAATTTTAATTCCTAGAATCACATCTGCTAGTCATATATCTTTCATATCAAACTTTGAGTTTAACATATCCTTGATAGACTTGACCATCTTGTCATTACTACCAACAATGAGCATGTCATTAACATATAAACGTAATATGACATAACCGTCACTCATGCTTTTGACATAAACACGCTTATCACACTCATTGATTTTGAAGCCACTAGATAGCATAACACTATCAAATTTCTCATGCCATTGCTTAGGCGCTTGCTTCAAACCATATTGTGATTTAACCAATCTACAATCTCTTAATCTAATTTCCCTTTAGAAAAGTAGTTTTTACATCCATTTGATGTATTTCAAGATTGTGCAATGCAACAATCGTTATAATCATTCTTATAGAATTGATTCTGGTTACAGGGGAATAAGTATCAAAATAATCTAGACCTTCCTTTTGCTTGTAACCTTTAATCACAAGTCTAGCTTTATACTTATCAATTGAACTATTTGCCTTCATTTTCTTTTGAAAATCCACTTGGATCCTAATGGTTTACATCATAGAGGTAAATCCACTAATTCCCAAGTATGATACTGCAAGATGGAATCAACCTCACTCTTAATAGCCTCTTTCCATAAAAGATCTTCTGAAAAGTTTATAGCCTTATTATAAGTTTGAGGTTCTGCTCTAGCATGTAGGTCAGAAAATCGGGTCCAAAAGACTTTTCTGTCCTTGTTCTTTTACTATGTCTGAGCTCTATCTCAATATGCTTATCCTCTAAACCAAGCTCTTCATCATGAACTTAATCTTGACTATTTTCAATAATAGCCTCAAGAGGTCGCTTGGATGAAATCGCCTCTTCCAAACTCTTACAAGGAAATATATGTTCAAAGAACAACACATTCATTGATTCTATAATTGTGTTCTTATGAATATCTGAAATTTCTAATTTATGCACAAGAAACTGATAAGCATTACTATTATGTGCATAATCAATAAAAATGCAATCAACTGATTTTGGCCCTATTTTCACTTTCTTTGGTATAGGCACTACTGCTTTAGCAAGACACCCTAACACTTGCAAGTATTTATAGGATGATTTTCTCCATTTCTATAATTCATAAGGAGTTTTGTCTTGCTTACTACTGGATACTTTATTTAAAAGTTAATTAGCCAACAATATGGCTTCCCCTCACATGTTTTGTGGTAACCCAGAACTTATCAATATTGCATTCATCATTTCTTTTAAGGTATGATTTTTCCTTTCAGCCACACCATTAGATTGTGGTGAATATGGTGCCGTGGTCTCATGAATAATTTCATATTGTGCACAGAATTCACCAAATGATGTTACATATTCACCACCATGGTCACTTCTCAAAACCTTTATTTTTCTATTGAGTTGTTTTTCAACCTCAATTCACCAAATGATGTAATGCCCGTATTTTAGGTGCAAATAATTAATATGTTTAATTGCCGCAATTAGTATTATTAGAGTCTAAAATTGAGGTTTAAAGATTTATAAAAGATTTTATTTTTGTTGTGGGTGATTTAATTAAAAAAATATAA
>CATIWF010079504.1:0-120628 GCA_949630135.1 Balakata baccata | reverse complement strand
TCTCATAGCAGGTCATCCAATGTACTTGACTACTCTTAGCAAGCATCCACATGTTAACTTTGAACATCTCATGCTCATAGCTTATGAGATCTACTACTTGATCCAATCAAGAAGTATAACATGTGCTAGTCTATCCAGATCAATAATGTTCCGTCTTGTTAATCTTATGACTAGAGATAATTTAGATACAAACATAATTACACATGATAGGAATCTCATTATCATTATCCCCTTCATGCTATGTTTCATATCATGGACTTTCATTAATCAGTTTAAGATCTATATCAATTCATATGCAAATGAATACTAATATAATGAAAGAATACCTTTATGAATGTGTACACTAAGTGTTTAAGGCGATTGCCTTTTGGGCACATCTCTAACATTAATTCCCTCAAATGGTAACATACCCCTTCAACCCCTATAAATACTTCACTATTCCCCTTCTTCTCCTCACAATTGCATCAATACTCCTCCTCTCCTCCAACTTTTCTACAAAATTTTCATATTCTCTTCAAACTCACTCTTTCTCAATGGCACCAAAGGTTGGCATATCCAAATCAAGAGCCTCCAAAGGCAAAGGGGTGGCATCTTCCACCCAATTGTCCTCCTTTCAAGACATCTTCAATGCCTTCTCCTAAGAGGAGAAGAAAAGATATGCCAACATACACTCCAATATTTTCATCTCCAATAGAACTCTTAATGTTGAAGATCTTGACAAGTTGGGTGTCAAAGATGAAATTTTGGGCACTCTTGATAAGATGGGGTGGACCACATCGTCATGCCCTTTGAAGATGGTCATGATGAACTCACCATTGAGTTCCTTTCCACTCTCCAAGTCATCAAGGATGTTAAACACCCTCTTGGCTACTATGGGCTCCAATTTCATCTCTTTGGCCAACCACAAGAGATGACAAAGTATCAACTTGCTGATGCCTTTGGGTTCACAAATGATGGCCTCATCAACACACAAGCCATGCATCTCTCTCTTCTTGATGTATGGAAAGAGATCTCTCTTGAAACAAGGCTTGACAAGAGATCGAATGGCAAGCATATCAAGACTCTCTCTCACTTCATCCTCCATGGAAACATTACCTTCACCATCAATGCAAGGAGTGAAAGCAATGAGAAAGTCACCCATGAAGATCTTCTCTACATCTATGCCATGGTTAACAATTGGCCTACGGATATGGCCCATGTTCTCCTAGACAAATTTCAGTCCATGGCTTCCACCACCAAGGGCACAATTTCACTCCATGCCCAAATTACCTTTCTTGCAAGGCATCTCAAACTAATGACATCAGAAAATTGTGCACTTCTCACTTCCTCTCACTCTTAATATGAAAGCTTCTTGGATATTTAATATCTCTTGAATTGCAAGGTAATTGGATGACCTTCCAAGGATATTGACTCCTTCTTCCATACCTTTGGGGAACATGATGCCCAAAAGGCCACTCAAGAAGCCACAAAAAAAGGGCAAGACTTTCAATAGGAAGAGAAGGCCCAAGTGCACAAGAGATACCACCTCTGCCACCACCTCCTCAACCACAACAACTCATTTTGCAAAGTGTTTATGACTTTCAAATGCAATCCTTCACCACTTTGAAGGATATGATGCAACATCTCCACCTTGACATTCAAAGCATGCAAGGGCAACTTAACTTGAATGTGTATACCCATAGCTTTGAACAAGCCCCACAATTTGTAGGGGAGCAAGGTGACGAGGAAGAAGAAGATGGTGGAGATGAAGACGAGGGTAATGATGAAGAAGGAAATGATTAGTTTAGGATTTGTCTTTTACATTTTCTTTTTATCCATGATTATGTACTTTCTCTAATTCATTAATAAAATTGTCTTTGTCTTCTAAATATCTCATTCTTTTTGATATTGACAAAGGGGGTGAAGTAATATCTAAGCAAAAATTTAAAATTTTAACTTTCCCAATTAGGAATTAAGGTTGACTTTTGCTGATTAATATGTTTTGCATCTTCAAATGATATGAAACTTTGAATACACATTACTCAATGTGTTAATTTGATTATAGAACTATCAATTTGATATTTTTGCCTAGTTTGATTGTCAAAATCAAAAGAGGGGAGATTGTTAACCGTAGAGTGATTACTCTCTAAAATTAATTGTTACTAACATTTTTGTTAAGTGTTATTTTAATAGAGTTCAAAGTTTTAGCACATTTGGTTAAAGTTTCCTCACTAAATGATTGAAGAATTTTCTAGAGACGTGTAACTCCCGACCAGGACAAGAATCTCCTGACCGGAAAGTGACATATCCAGACTGGAAAAATGTTGTCTCTAAGTGTTTCAAAGTTCCAGTAACAAAAGCAGACCGGGATAGGTAATGTCCCGATCGGGACCTGCATTTTCCATACCAGGACAAGAATGTCCCGACCGGGACTGTAGTACAAGCCACACAAAACAAGTGTCCAGACCGGAAAACTCTACATGATGATGATCCAAAAGTTTCAGTAGTAAAAGCAGACTGGGACACTTAGATTCCCGACTGGGAATAGTTACAGTCTGAGCAGCACATTAAAAAAGATGTAACTGTTGAAGAGGAGACACCACCAAAATGTGCCACATCATTAGAAAGTCAAAAACACTTTTAGTCAAACTAACTTCGGTCCCGACCGGAACTTATTCAAAGCTAAGAAGACCTAAGTTCCTAGCAGTGGCATCATCAGGCAAGTCTCGACTAGAAAAATTGACAAAAACTAGCTGTTGGGATTTTTAGCCAACCAGAAGCTGCCATATATTAAAATTGGGTATTTCCCGACTGGGACATCATGGTTCCCGACTAGGACACTTTTCTCTGCAAACTGCATTTAATGCACTTGCAAGAGAATGTTAGAAAGAGTTATGACACCACTTTGTAACGGCTAATTGGTAGGTAATCAATATAAATACCTTACCAAAAGGCCATTTAATTAGATCTAACAATTAAACAAGTGCCAAAGCTATTGCAATTTATTTTTTCAGGAATAATGCCGAGCTGCCAAAAACCAGCTTTAAGATCAAACTTTGAGAAGACCTTAGTTGAAGCCGTAAAAGGAAACATTGAATCGATCCTTGGGAGAGGAGTGTGAGCCAAATTACAAGAAATTGGTTGTTGTGTGAGCCACAAAACATAAGAGAATTTTGGGTTGAGTGTTAGTCTTGATAAAACACCTAGTTAGGAGTGAGATTGTTAAAACTCCAAAGATTGTAATATAAGTGATTAGATTAGTGAATACCCAATCTAAGTTGGGGAGGGGGGTAGGATTAGTTAACACCCGAACCTCTATAAAATTCGTGTCTCAATCTTCTCATTTTCTTCTACTATCTTGTAAGTGCAATTTTTTTAACTTCTCACCAATTCATCCCCTTTCTTGGTGATTGTTTGGGCAATAGTCATGAAAATTGCGTGCACTCTAACAATACTCCTTATTTCACTCTCTATTTTTTTTTATTAATAAAGCTATTTAGAAAAACATGAAGAGAGAATAAGAGACAAAAAAACGAAGGAAAGAGAGAAAAAAAATAAAAGAGATGAAAGAGAAAAATAAAATATTACTTAGGAATTTCTTGTGGCTCTTAAATATGAGAAGGAATAATATAAATTTTAGGAAGTGAGATAAGTAGAGAAGAAGATATGAAAACTGTTAGATGACATGAAACTTCCTAAATATAGGCAAAGAGAGAAATATGGAGGCTTTTGAGAATGTTCTAATAGAGAGTAATTAAGGAGTATTTTTAGGGATGCTCTACGAGCATAAATAAATAGAGGAGTGCTACTATCACTTTTTTTGTACACTTTCCACTATACACTTTAAATGTAAAAAAAAACATATTTTTTCATTTATAGAATTTTATTATTTTTAAAATAAAAGTTAATGCTTTATAAAAAAAATACGCATTTTTTTGCATTAAAAGTATATGATGAGAAATGTATAAGAGCATCTTTAATAGACTCTTTATTTGAGCTCTTATATTATTTTAAAGAGTGAATCTACATAAAAAGGGCAATATATTTTCTATTTTTAAAATTTAGAAAAGATAGTGAATTTGACTTTCTATATCTAGAGAGCCAAATTTTACTCTCTATTTTATATGTTATTTAAAACACGCAAGCTTTCTATGCATGTTATATCTTTTTATTGACATATTACTTTTCTCTTTTCTTATAATAAAAATAATTTATTTTTTTTCTTTTGAAAAATATTAATTTACAAGAGATAAAATAAAATGAAAAGTAAAAATATAAAGAGTCTATTGGACTTGTAAAATTTTTTTACTCTCTATATTTAAATATACCTTAAGATACTATTTATTCTAATAGAGATGCTCTTTAAAATAAAGAACACTATTGAGATACTATAAGAAAGTAGGGAATTTTACCGAAATACCAAAAAAACAATATCTTTCAGAAATTACAGCACTACATAAATTTTAAAATTACCCAAAATATGCCAAGATGATATATCTTGTATATATTTTTGAAATATTTTAGTTCAATTTTCACAAAAAAAAAAACAAGAACAAGTAAATCATTAAAGAAGAATAACAAGAATATAATTCAATCAAAATTCAAAATATTACAAAATCTCAAACAAATAATTTGGTATGCTTTTCAGAATACATTGGGTATACTTTGAGAATTCCTTAGGAATACTGTTAGAATATATTGGATATACTTCTGTGATATTTTGGGTATGCCTTGAAATTCCCTATGAGGAATCCTTTGTGAATATATTGGGTATACCTTGGAAATCTCTTAGGTATATCTTTGGGAATTCAATAGGAATACCACGAGAATACATTGTGGATACTTTGGATATATAGTGAGAATTTCTTGAGAAATCTCCTGAAAGAATTCCTCAGCCACCTTGAGTATACTTTGGGAATACTTTTGAGAATTCCATAGAAATATCTCATGTATACCTTGAAGATATTTGGATATACTTTGAGAATTTTTTGAAAATTTTCTGGAAGGAATTCTTTCATAATACTTTGGATATACCTTAGAGATACTTCGGAATACTTTTGGAAATTCCATGAAAATATATTTAATATACCTTGAAAATACATTGAATATACCTTGAAGATTATTTTAGTGACTTTTACAAAAAAAAAACAAAAAATAAAAAAGAAATCAACAACAATACAGACAAAACTCAAAAAAAATAAATAAATAAATTCAATCTCAAATCTTTATCTTAGAGCAATACAATGAACTTATCAAATTTAGAACAAAAGCCAAATCGTAAAAATAAATATAGTATCATCATAAACTTTAGTGGTAGTTTTTATCTTATTTAAAGAAGTAAAGGGGAGGAAGACAACAAGATCGGAAACAAGATAACTATTAGATTTGCAAGAGATGGAGTGGATATGAGATCGAATGAAGAACTGGAAAGTTTGTGAAAGTGGATTTCGAAAAGACAAAGAAAATAAAAAATTTGAAAAAAAGTAAAAAATTTCAATACTGTAGATAATTATAAAAAAAATAAATTTCGGTAATAAATGAAATTAAAAAAAAAAAGTATATATATATATATATATTTTTTTTTTATTTTATTTTATGAAAACTGTTGATAAATATGTTCGAAAGACTTTTGGGGATACACCCTGTCAAATGAAGGAAACAAAAATCCAAAAACATAAGAAAATTATGTCTGCCCCTTAACAACTATTGAACTGGCACTGGTCAGGCTCTGGTCCCATTCTTCTCCATTACCCAAATTTGAATATTATTCTCTAACCCAAAAATCAAAGCCTCTTTCCGTGTCCTGCTTAGAGATTAAGCAAAGAAGACGAAGAAGAAGAAAGAAAGAAAGATGGTTGCGGCCGTGACGGGAATGGATTCTCTGAGTGAGAGAGCAGCAAAGATGCGAGAGGCTCTTCAGAAGAGTCAGACCATTACTGATAGTGTTGTCTCTATTCTTGGCTCCTTTGACAGCCGCCTTTCCGCTCTGGAGACCGCCATGCGTCCCACTCAGGTATTCTCTAGTTCACTTTCTGTTTGCTTGGTAGGTAGAGAAATCTGAGCTTTCGATGTTTTGCTAGATAATTTGTTGAATTGATGGTTTGCAAGTTTTCGTTTCTGGCGTTTTCTTCAGTTTGCTTTGCGAGAAAGCACAGAGCTGGATCCAGCAGTTATTTTTATGTTTGATTTCGTCATTTAAATTGGGTTATCGTTTGCTGTGTGGTTGATGGGAATGTAGAGTAAAATTGAAGGAATCTCACTTTAACCATTGCACCCATATGGAATTAAATTTTCAACGGACAATCAGATCTTGCCATTTGATCAGTAGATTCTATGAAGCGTTTATTTCAGTTATCTTAGGTCATGTTTGGTATACAAAAACAATAGGAATTGGAATCCTATTCCTAAATTATTGGTTTGAGATTCCAATATTTCTCTTTGGTATATCATGTAATTGGAATTGGTATCCTATTTTTTAGTTTGGTATGATTCCATAAATATGAGGAATAAAATCCAAAAATTAATTAATTTTCATAATCACTCTTATTTTTAGTAGTTATATATTTTATATGCAAATGAATTAGTAATTAATTTTTAACTTTATGTTTTACGTTTTATTATTTGTTAACAATTTTTTCATATATATTTTAAAAAAATATGATAAAATTACTATTGATATTATTTAAATTTTATAATAATTATAAAAAATACTACGAGCAATAATTTTAAAATTAATTATTTTATACACAAATAGAATGCCAATATTGATTTATATATTGTTGGAGAAAAGTCAGCGATAAATGACGGTACAATAATATAAATTGGAAATTGATAAAATGAATTAACAGAGCTCAAACCATGAAAAAAAATATTTATGTTTCAATTTTTGTTAATCAGGAATAAATTATTAGCTAAGTTATCTAATAGAGGTTTGTTTAAGCTAACTAATCTATAAATATGATATCTCAGATCTAATTGTAGAAGATAATGCCTACTGAAGGCAAAAATCTTAAATTGATTAAAATAATATATATACAGATATAAATTAAAAATACTGAGAGAAATTTCTATATATATATATATATATATTGAAATTTTTTTTTTGACAAGAATTTATATTGAAATTTATGAGAAACGAATAAGAGGGAGCAAGAAGTATATAATATAATTGGAAAGAGACTGAATAATTGAGAAAATGAGGGTTAGTTAATTAATTAATATATGAGAATGTTTTATTGGAAAAACAGGAAAGGGATTCCAAATACCACAAAAAATTAAAGAATTGGAATCCTAGAATATCGAGTAATTAGAATCCTATTCTAGAGAAAATAAAGTGCCAAACCTAAATTTGGAATGGGAATCTCATTCCTATTCCAAAATTTGGTATACCAAACATGTCCTTAGTGTTCTTTGGTCTTGTTTTTGTAGATCAGAACACATGCTATAAGGAAAGCTCATGAGAATATTGATAAAACTTTGAAGTCTGCGGAGGTTATATTGGCACAATTTGATGTCTCTCGGCAGGTGTGTTTCTTTTCTTTGGAAAACCTTTTGTTTTGTTTTTTTAATACTTATAATCAATCAGTCTTAATATCTTTTAGTGCATCTTATTCTTATTTAGCAATTTTATCTTGTGAACAAGGTGGCCAATAGGTTATTCTTCTATTCCAGTGAGCATTATTTTTCAGTTGCTAGCTATGTTTCTTGATGCTGTTAATTCTGTTATTTCAAATGTACCTTATCCTAAAACAGCATAAAGTAGAAATACTCTAATTGAGAATTTTACTAGGAAAAATTTAATATTCAAGGCAAATAATTAGTTACACATGATATTAATTTACATCACTCGGTTTTTCCAATGATATAGTAGAGAAATTTACTCTTAGGTGCTAGAGGTTACACTGTTGAAGTAGCAGCAAGCGTTTTACCTTGAATAATATTGATGTAGTTTGAACTTGATTACTGTGTCCAGCTTTACTTGTGAAGAATTTTTGTTGTTATAAGTTTTGCCTAGTGTGGTTAAAAGTGATAAGCACACTCAAAATGATATCCTTTTTTTATCGCCTAAAACGAAAAGGAAAAAAAGCACTTGTTTTATTGAAGCAAAACCTAATTTATCTAAAACAATTAAACAATAATATAATATGCATAAAAACCAGATAGCAAATAAAAAAAAAAACTAGAAACATAGCGAAACGTCACTTCACATGTCAAAAAAGACTATGACTTTAAAGTTTAATAAATAAAATTACTTAGGAAAATGACTTTAGGATTTGGCGTGCTATGGCTCTTTTTTCCTTATCTAAGGAATCATTTATACTGGTTTGCCTTAGTCTACCTTGCTTCTCGAGTTCAATTACTACTTATGGTTTCTTTAACACAAATGAATCTATAGTTCCTTTATGCTTTGACTTCTTAATTGAACTGACACCTATATTTCCCACATTCTTACCTTTAGTTTATGTTCTTCTTCACTTTCAGTTTCAATCATGCATACTGTCAGTCTAAATCATCAAAGTCAGGACACTTGTCATAATTCACCTTATCTTGTTGTTTCTTTCTCATATAATTTGTCATCTCTTCCCTAACATGTTCAGGGCATCTAAGGCATTTTTTAGCATTCCCATTACTTACAATATGATGTAATTTTGCTCTGTATGTCCCATCCTTGGTATCTTTGCCATGAAATGTACATCTAACAACATTTATGTCTCTAGGATTTGCTAAAAATACTTCTGTCCATGGTCTTTTTAGCATCATGAGATTGACTACAAGAATTAGAATCTGACATCTAAAACCTTAAGAAAAAGTGAAAAACAGTGTTTAGAAAATTAAAGATTGCAATAATACATCAAATAATCGAAACAAAGATAGTAGTATTGAGAAAATTAAAGAAGTATTAAACAATTTTAAAAGATAGCAGTAGTATTAAACAGTGAAAATTAAACAAAGTAGTAATACAACAAAATAATCAATTAAAAGATAGCAGTATTAAGAAAATTAAAGAAGTGTTAAATATTGGAAAAATAGCAGTAGTACTAAACAATATTAATATAACAATACAATCAAGTTAAAAGTAACAGTATTAAGAAAGTTAAATGAGTTTGAAACAATATTAAAAGATAAAAGTAGTGTAAAATAATATTTAGAAAATTAAAGATGGAAGTATATAGAAAATGATAAAGAAAAGAACTGATTGATAAAGGTAAAAAAAAAACATCCAAGAATAAAATAAATGTAGTAAGTACTTTATGGTCATTTTACTTATCCTCCTGTTCCCACTTTAAATTTACAAATACATTAATTTTTCAATTATGATTCTTTTTCTAGGGAGAAAATTATGATATAATATTGGAGAATTTTATAATTTGTACATAATTTAAATTTCAAAACTTTAGGGTTACGACCAAAAATTAGTAATGGTTTTGATTATCTTTCACATTGTCACATGGCAAGCAAAAAAGGTCCGATTAAACCACTCTCCATTCAATCTTTTAGTAGTCTCTTAAATTTAAAATTAGTCAATAAAATGTTATCCAAAATCGTCATTAATCACCATTTGTTATTGTATTCATAGTAAATTATTCGAGTACATATTTATTTTAAATTTCATATTATTTTATAGTATTTTATTCATAGTAAATAAGAGGTTTATGTTTATCTCAAATTTAATATTACTTTTTAGTATTTTATTTATACTCAATACATTTTTATTGGATAACTACGTTTTTTCAAATTACTAATTTGTCCATTATTAAGAGTTATATATAAATAGAGAGAGTAAATATTTTACAGTCATTTTGCTTATTCCCTCCTATTCCCACTTTTATATATATTATGATTATAAACCAGCCCGTTCACCGCCTTAATTCCCATCCATCCTTTATTTTATAAAACTTTAAGGTTTGTATAAACCTTACAAGCTGCTCTCCATTAACTGGTTAGGCATGGGTTCAATGGGTCACTAGTTCAACTAGTGGGTCATTGGTTGAAAAAGCACCAAGTTGTTTTTATTTTTTGGTTCTTGTATGTCCTGGGAAACAGTTAATGTTAGAGTTCCTTTACTCATTAGAATGCACCTTTCCTTATGACCATTTTAATCATTATAGGCAGAGGCCAAAATACTGAGGGGCCCACATGAGAACTTGGAGAGTTACCTGGTAGCAATTGATCAGCTAAGAAGCAACATTCGTTTTTTCAGCAGCAGTAAAGGCTTTAAGAGCAGTGAGGCAGTGCTTAATAATGCAAACAATTTACTTGCTAAAGCTATTTCAAAGCTAGAAGAGGAGTTCAGGCAGCTATTATCATCTTACAGGTTTGTACTCTTTCGAATGAGCTTTTTATGTTGCTTTTCCGGCACTTCTAACAGGTGTTTTTCAACTGCCACTTTAATCAACTGAAGGTTCTATTTCATAACCAGGAAACTTAACAGTTTCCTTTTTATTTTGAAACACAATAAAGATAAGAATCCGATTGGTCATTTATGCCTGAGCTTCCCTTCTTGGGGTTAACAAACTTGTACAATTTTTAAGAAGCTTTTTCGTTTTTCCTTGGTAAATTGTCAGAATGTTCAAGATAAGATTCTGTGAATATACAATTTGCATATGTATTTTGCCTTGCATCTATATTGTAATATAGAATTCACAGCATTCACTTATTTATCAACTTTGGCATTTGGGCAGTAAAAGAACGATCAAGATGAATTTAATTTTCTTTTAAGTCAGTTATGCATTTCTGTGATTTGTACTTGAGCATTTGTGTATGACAAACTGAGATTGATGATAGCATTCTTCATTGTTTATGGAAGGGATATGTTGTAGATTCTCTGATGTTTCTGGATAGCATATCTGTTGTTTATGACCTATTGATGCACTTCAGTTAGCCTTTGAAGCCAACTCCAATCCATTTAATGATCTATTCAGTTCCTTCTTTATTCTTAAAATTTCAGCAAGCCTGTGGAGCCTGATCGCCTCTTTGAATGCCTCCCTGAATCACTGCAATCATCTTCAGGATCACCTGCTAACCATGATAGAGCCAAAACTGCTAATAATCATTCTGAGCAGCAAAATAATAATTCTGAAGCAGGGGGTTTCAAACATCTTACTCTGATACCTCCAAGGATCCTACCTTTGTTGCATGATTTAGCCAAACAAATGGTTCAAGCTGGACATCAACAGCAGTTGCTCAAAATTTATGGGTAAAGGGCTTGACCTTTTTAATCTTCAGTTGTTTATGTTCCAACATTTTGCTTAATATGTAATAAAGACATAGAAGTCTGCTCTCTCACCTCCCCCCTTCTTAATGGTGAAAATAAGCAGCATTTATTCTTCTGCTGCATGGGCAATTTTTATGTTTCCTGATGCTATTTGTGGAGTTTCTTACTACAACATATGGTGTTGCTGACACGCACACTATAATTGAGAAAAGAGTATGGTGGGGAAAGATTTCAGAGGGAAGAAATGATGGGGAAAACAATGTTATTGGGCGAAACACCTCAGTTTCTCCTATTTAGTTCCTGCACCACTGCAAACCCCAGTTTGATTCAGACATGATACACTTTTTAGTTATTGGGAGAACCCAAGGTCTTTCTCAGTTAAGGAAAGAGCTCTCTTTGTCTTGTTTGGAGAGTAGGAGAAACTGAGATGAATGAAAGGTTTCAATTGGAGATTATTTTTCTACCAAATAATTCATTAGATGAAAGTGTGATTCAAAGGCCAAAATTTGAAAATGCATTCTTTTTCCCATCATTTCGCCTGTAATTGGAGAGAAATTTTGTGGGTTGCAGGGGTTTAGTATATAGTTTAAGACCTTTACCTGCTTCTCAAAAAGGTAGGTAATTCCCGTTCTCCACTCTTTGAATCATTATCCCCAAGTGTTTCCCCCCTTTACAAATGTGCTGTGATTCTGTAACATCTGTTTGAATTTATAATGATCTTTAAGAAAAACGAAAACTTATGCTGTAATTTGCAGATCTCTAAAATTTTCATATTCCTATATTTTGCAGATGTATTAACTTCTGTTTCTTATAAAATTAATATATTTTTGGTTTTATATTTTTAATTTTTGGGTTTCAAATAGAGCAAACCAATATCCTACCTTCAAAGTTTTTCTTCTGCACAGTGAAGTCCCAAAGGGTCTTACCTTTGCTGTCTTGCTTTGGGCTTCAACTAAAGTCAAAGTGAAAGTCTTGAATCTATTAATTACTCTAAGGACTAACACCCAATTCAAAAAATTCAATTTGGTCGAGTCCTGTTTAACTTCCAATAGAGTTTGGTTCCAGTTTTGAGAAATTGCAAATATAACTAAACTGAACTATGCCCACCCCTGTACTTATTTCTGCTTGCTTGGGGGTGTCTTGTAAAGTCTTCTCGTGTCTAATGATAACAGACTTTTGATAGTGTGCATTGGACAAACCCTGATTACTCGATCTTTTCCTCTGCCCCCTCCCTTGTTGTCTACTTAGGTTAAGTGTGTAGGTAATTACATCTGTATATATCTTCATCTTTTTTTTCAGGGATACTCGCACTCCAGTGTTGGAAGAAAGCCTTCAGAAGTTGGGAGTTGAAAAACTGAGCAAAGAGGATGTGCAAAAGATGCAATGGGAGGTTTTGGAGGCCAAAATTGGGAATTGGATTCATTTTATGCGCATTGCTGTAAGGGCTTACTAAACTTGCACAAATGTTTGCTTACTGAATTTCCTACTTTCTAATAGTTTTTTGACAGGTCAAAGTCCTTTTTGCTGGTGAAAGAAGAGTTTGTGATCAAATATTTGAGGGGTTTGATTCCCTATGTGATCAGTGTTTTGCTGGATGTACTGCTAGTAGTGTCTCAGTGCTGCTTAGTTTTGGGGATGCAATTGCCAAAAGCAAGAGATCTCCAGAAAAGTTATTTGTACTTCTAGACATGTATGAGATTATGCGGGAACTTCACTCTGAGGTTGGTTAATTCTTGAAGTTTATGAGGATCAATTTGTTTACCTGCAGTTGGCATGATGAGATGGGGAGATTGCAAAATTGAGCTTGGTTTGCTTTGAATTTCACTTTGTTTTAGATGCTGGAATAAATTTAAATGATCTTTCTTTATCAAAATGAAGGACTATTTTAAGTAATTTTCAGTGCCAGGGTCTTGATTTAACATTCTACACAATTTCCAAGTTGACTTTGCAAAAAGTGGTTTTCAAAGTTGTATCACTCAACATATGATCCACTTAATTACTTTTGCTTATAAACTGTCACTTGTTAGCATTTTCGTCGTAGATTTGTGCTTAGTTTTTCCTTCTTAATTATTGGATAGAGGAGTTCTTGGTTAACTTGAAGTTGCACTTTCTTTGCATTATTTTTTATTTTTCTGCAAACAAGTTTATTGAATCTAGATATTCAGCAGAACCTCCAGACCATTCTTTCATTTCAAACTAAAATTCACATTGGAAATTTTCCACTTAAAAAACTTCTCTTAAATTATCTTTATGAAATTCAGAACCATGATGATACCCCTACCCTAGTTTTTATTCACATTGACTGATTGTCCATGTTCTGACTGAATTTGGGCTAAGATGGCTTGAACAGTCGTACTTATTTACACCTGACATCAATATATTTCATATTTGTTATTGGTTTTTAATGATGCGGTGAATGCAAATTAAGATCATGAGATGTCTCATTTTCTGTGGATGCTTTGCTTGAGGTGCTTGAAATACATTCTGAGTTGAAGCTACCTTCAGGGTGATAATTGTGGAAACTTGCTGTCCTAGAAATGCACCGCAGATAAATTTAGCTAGAAATATTTTTTCTTTTATTTATTTTTTCCAGATTGAAGCAGTATTCAAGAGTAAAGCTTGCTCTGAAATTAGGGAATCAACATTTGGTTTGACCAAACGGCTTGCACAAACAGCTCAAGAAACATTTGGTGATTTTGAAGAAGCAGTTGAAAAAGATGCAACAAAAACTGCTGTACTGGATGGAACTGTCCATCCTTTGACTAGCTATGTGATTAACTACGTCAAATTTCTTTTTGAGTAAGTTCAGCTGACAATGCTCTCAATCCTTAATTATTATCCATTTTAGTACATGTCATATGCTTTCCCTTAGAGCTCTCTGGTCATTTATAAAAGCCATAACTTTTGAATTAGTGATAGGTATTTAAAAATGCTTTTCCTTTAGAATAATTGCAAAAATTAAAGATTAAAGATTAATTTTAAAATTCTTGCATTTGGTTTCAACTAGACACGCCACCATAAAATATAGCTAATTTTAAAGAACGTTTGTTTTGACTTTTGTTCCATATTTAGACAAACCCACTGTTCCTCAACAGTAATCAATCATCTATAGACCGCAGATTTAGTATCAACCCACTGTCAGCATAAAAATAAAAAAGCCTATAATAAATGTTTTATATAAAGGGAACTGGGTAACTGTATGATGCCAAAAAAAAAAAAAAAAAGCCTATTATAATACATTTCAAGTAATTGATCTCTCTGGCCTCCGCATATAGATGGGTGCTAATAGTTCTAATAAACAAGACTTAAGAGGATACTCTAATTTTCTAATGCTGATATCTGCTTAAGGAAATTGTATAAAATGGGAGCCTGAGCAGGAAAGCTAGAAAGATTTACAGTAAAAGATTCACAAACTATCATAACTCTTTGTTATTCTATGTTGTTTTCAAGAGCCATGAAGAATCAAATTGAGCAGAGCGAAGAATACTTGTTAGTATGTCATTGAGGTTTTTCAAGATATGAAAGTTCTGTGAAATATCAATGGAACTACTTGAAATCTTTTCAGATGGAAAAGAAATTAAGAATATTTGATAGATAAAGCATTGTTTTAGCTTGATCTCGTTGCAAATTTTACAATTTTGTTAGATTAAATTTTAACCTTGGAATCCTACATTGTCATTTTCTACCTGCATAGTTGTTAAAGGCGCACCTCAGCGCCTTGAAAACCCATAGGCGGGTGCTTTTACAAAGGCGTGAGCCTTGAGCCTAAGGCGAGGTGCGCCTTTGCGACATTAGTTGAATATTTGTATTTTTTTTTTTTTTTTAGTGTTGGAAAATCTAAACTATTGATTATAAATTGTTATAAATTGAAAATAACTCTTAGTATGTCTTACGACACCTAAATTCCAAAATATACAATAAAAAAAAGGGTTAGGGCAAAGAAAACATATGTTCCAGCCTCCATAAAGATAATTTGAACAACATAATTTAAATGCAAGACTGATTGTACTTTGCTATGATAATTCATAATTGATAAGTGTTAAAACTTATTAAATATATTATTAGTAAGTTTAGGATCCTTGTGTGTTTAGTAAGTTTATGAGCTTTGTGTTTAGGATATCAAACCTTAATTATGTTTTCTTTTCTTAGTGTATGTGTTTTTATTTTGTTATTATGACTTATGTGTTTTGAGTTTTAATATTTATAATATTATATTATCTTGGTAGTAGTCTAATAATAAAATTTATAATTTTTTTCAATTATTTTTTATTTTTGCGCCTCATGTCACTCAGGTCTGTGCCTTGCGCCTTGCGCCTAGACTCTAGGACCCCTTAGCTCTTTAGTGCGCCTTGCGCCTTTAATAACTATGTCTACCTGATTATTCCGACCTGTATTTATTTATGTCTGTTGTAATTTGTATCTTCCACTGGTTTGTATTTATCTTATTTGCATTTCAACTTAAGATAGGACTCACCCTCCATATTAACTATGTTCGCCACTGATTTCATTCTTTCCAGTGGTAAGAGAGAACTTCTGTGTCTTGAGTGTATGTATCTAGCAAAAAGTTCTTTGCCTTGCCCTTTTCATTAAATTGCCATATTTGGCATTTAACATTATTTATGTGCTCTGTGTGGTGTGGGTTTATGTGTGTTTATCTATTCACTAATTGATCTGAACTGACTCAAGTACTCAACATTTACAGTTACCAATCAACCTTGAAACAACTGTTCCAAGAATTTGAAAGTGGAGCTGAAACAAGTTCACAGTTAGCTTCTGTAACAATGAGAATAATGCAGGCTCTTCAAAACAATCTTGATGGGAAATCTAAGCAGTATAAAGATCAAGCTTTGACTCACTTGTTTCTCATGAACAATATTCACTATATGGTCCGTTCTGTGCGCAGGTATGCAGTTATATATATCTTTCTGGGATCCTTTAAAATTTTAACCTGTTTTGTTGATGCAAATATTAGAACATAATTTGTTTGCAGATCTGAAGCAAAGGACTTGTTAGGGGATGATTGGGTTCAAAGACACAGAAGGATTGTTCAGCAGCATGCAAATCAATACAAAAGAATTGCTTGGGCAAAGGTGTTTCTGTTTTTATTTTTTTTTCCCAATTGGCTGAGAAGTACTACATGACAAATATTGAATTTGCACTATTTCATGATGTCGGTTTGTTTTTATGTAATATTATTCTGTCAGTAGAGGTGATTATAGAAGCCATGAAGATATTAGATCTCAAATTGACCGGGTCATAAGCGAAGCATAAAGTTCTCAAGCTGATTGATTGGACATGCTGGGAACTTAGAATGTTTGTCCAAGTGAATGCAACGTCATCTAACTTGAGCACAAATTTATGATAGATACTATGATAATGCATACATATGAGATAGAGCATATGTATGATATTAAATTAACATGGGATATTAGGAGAAAGGACTAAGATTCATTAGAAAGAAATCATTGGATATATTTGACAGCTTTGTTCCCCTTTCACATTTTATATGTTTATTTTTATTCTCTAAAATTTATTTCTTTACTTATTTTTGGTTGTGTGTGTATCTTTGGAAGTAAAGTGCTTCCTTCCCTACCATGGAAGATGTGACTTGTTGCTGAAACTAGGAATTCTCATCTTCTTGCCATTGTAACTTATCCGTATTCCTATAAATATTTAATGATTTGAAATTGATAATATTGAATTTACTATTATATTTTCAACTTTCTTGTTGAATATTTTTTGCTAATTATCCTAGTTGGCAAACTTTTCCAATAATAGGAGGTCAAGTATTTGATTATCCTGTTCCAATTGATGAGGATAAAAGTCTTGTTGGCAGTACATAAACACTTTTTATTAAATAGTTGATGATACTGATGATGAATAGGAATCTGGATCTTTGGCTTATCAAATATTCTACTTCCAGATTACTCAGTGTCTTTCTGCCCAAGGTCTAACATCATCTGGGGGAGGTAGTGCAGTACCTGGCGAGGGAGGAAGTGGAAGTGGAGCTTCAAGAGGATTGATTAAAGACAGGTCAATGACAATTTGTGTTGTTAGAACATATTTTCTTATTCTCATTTGGAAAATTATTATGATTTGTTGTTTTTAACTGGGATGGAGAATTGTGCTGTTACCAGGTTTAAGAGTTTTAATATGCAATTTGAGGAGCTTCACCAAAAGCAATCACAGTGGACTGTTCCTGACACTGAGTTGCGAGAGTCTCTTAAGCTTGCAGTTGCTGAAGTTTTGTTACCTGCATACAGATCTTTCGTAAAACGATTTGGGTAGGTTTTCTCATTGTTTATAGCTTCTCTGGAGCTACATATAAGGTAGCATTCAATGGCATAAAGTTGGTGTCCTGGAATTTATGTCTTGTTCATTTATTGCTGGTACCTTGTTGGTGTGTTGTTTGAGTTCCACTCTTCTCTTTCTTTCGTCTGAATTCCATTGAACCCCATTTCTAACCCCACGGAGCCACAGATGAAAGGGGAAATAAAGAATAGGGTTTCACCCAGAAACACCTATGCTTGCAGGAGCCAAAGTGCATTATTGTATTGGAACTTAGTAATTGATGTGTAAAATCCCTCTTAAGATTATTAGTTTATCTTTTTTATTTATTTTTTTCAATATCTGATAGCTGAATACATGTTTTGGATATGAACCAATGTCATGATTTTTCTTTTGGGAAGCTCAATTTCGATTTTTGCTCCCAATTGCAAGCAAGTTTCTATGTGGTTGGTATGGTTGCAAATGGCCTAAACCTATGGCAGTTGGACTTTAGATGGCAACTAGATATCTGCTTTCTTCTTTGCTAATGATCGTGTAATGTGGAATAATCCACAAAATCCTTCCTTGTTGAATCAAAGTAGGACTTTCTGCTAATTGATCTCATACAATTTCCTTTGCAATGCAGGCCTCTAGTTGAGAGTGGAAAGAATCCCCAGAAATACATAAAATACACAGCTGAGGATCTGGAAAGGATGTTGGGTGAATTCTTTGAGGGCAAAACCTTGAACGAACCTAGACGGTAGATACGATCCTGATAAACGAAGGCTGGTGCAGTACATGACCCGAAAGCAGATGATGCAACTCCTCTGGGAGGTTAAAGCTTTTCGTTTGTTCCATCCATAATGGTGGCAGTAGTGCTGTCATGATGGGCTTCTGTATCCACCATCAACTCTTGTAAAGGTTGTGAATAAATTACAAGGGAGAGATTTTAAAAGAAAAAAGAGACTTGTGTTCATGCATTATTGTCTTCTCATTCTCTCTCCCTCTCTGTTTTTTTCATAAGGCAACTCATTTAGCCTAGTTTTCCAGTGGTGGGGCTGTATGTTTGCTGTGTAATTTTGTTGTGAACGACATATAATAACAGAGGCATCTCAGATTCATTGACAATTTAACTTTGCATTTGTGGTTTACCGACAGTAAATTTTCAGTGTATTACTTTGAATTTTTTTAAACTTAATTTGTATTATTTTTTAATTAAGTATTAGTTATTCTTAATAATTCTATTATTGATTAAAATTAGTGGTAAATGACCTGTTTTGTACAATTGAACAAGTAGGATATTAGGCGAGTAAAATCTTAAATGTGATTAAGGTTGCTATTTTGGATTCTTCAGTTGCTATTTCAAAAATCATTCAACTGCAAGGTTGTTAGTGAAAATTTTTATTTTCCAGCTTTGTTTCACCAGAAAATTATTTGGTCATAATGAATAAAATTGAAAATTGTTGTGCCCATCTAAAGACCAAAACAGGCATAACAAAAAATACTTCACTCAAAATTATATAAAAGAAAAATAAAATTTCACTCTTTTTTAGGAATAGAACATAAAAATTTCGAAACGATAAACTTAAATTAATTTTTAAATAACTTTTCAATGATTATGAATTTTTTTATTAAAAAATCCAAATTAACTTTAGATGTAAGCGCAGCAATGAAGTCTTTCATGTGGAAAGCTTGTAGAATAAATAGAATGTGTATGAAAGAGGAGGGAATCAGTTGAACATTATCTTTTTCCTTTTTTTTAAATGTTCCGAAAAGAGTGCAATTTACAGGCTCATTTATTCCCTTTAATTTTGGTCTGTCTGCTGCATGCTTAATTTAAAGCAATGCAGTGGATAATATTCACTAATTTAATTGCCTACCATTAGAATAATTATAGCTAGTAATGAGAAAAGAATTTTAAAGTATCCTTTAATTAAAATTTAATTCCGTGATCGGTCTAAAATCTCAATTATTTATAACAAAATTAGTTTATAATTCTTTAAAGTATACAACTGTCTACATTGTTAATTATATGTAAATAGTTAATTGTTAATTTGATATATATTTTAATTCTTTTTTATTTTCTTATAGATAATATAATATTGTAGTTGAAATTTATCAACCTAGTCTATATCTAATCTATGACTATATTTGGATTATGCAATTTTAAATGAGGAAATTAGAATAATCCATTAATTTATATTAAATTCATTTTTTGACTATTTAAAAAAAATTAAAATCTATGAATTTTGGAAAATTATTCATTCATCAAAATCTCTCATTTTTTAATGATTTGATTTTCCATCTTATAGGCAGAAAAGTCCAAGATCCATAATTTTTCATCCATGAGAAGTGGTTATATTTTTTTATTTCAAGATTGTCCCTTATAAATTATAGTATTCAAAAAAAAAAAAATTAATGAATTCTATTGAAAAAGAAAAATATTAATGGATTAATTTATTCATAAGCATAGTATAAATAATAAGCTTATATAGAATTTTGAACAAAAAACTTTAAAAATATTTTAAATTTTATAATAATGATCATTTCATCAATTGCATTTTTTAAAATTTTACTTTGAGAAAATGTGATTAAAAAGATTAGAAAATGCTTAATTGATGATAAGTTACCAATATTTAGTAAAGAATAAAATTATAAATTAATTGTTAAATCGTGGATTTTGGTCATTGAACAAAATATGTATGCAAGAGAAATTATATCACAAATCCATAAATTTTATATTTAATCCAAACGATATAATTCTTATAATCCATGAATTTCATTAAATCCATAAATTTTAAATACATGAATTATGAAATCCATGTATTTCCATTATTTGGTTTGACTATAAAATTTATAGATTAATGATATATTTTTTTTATACTTATGTTTGGTTCAATGATCATAATTTATGAATTTGACAAGAATAATTTACGCAAAAAACCATTTTTTCAAAGTTTTTTCAATTTTAGCAGCGATTTTTCCGTGTTTTCATCCTTAACTTTGTTAATTTCAATTTTATCAATTTTGGCATTTTTCTTTTCAAATATAAGTTTTCATTGTGTAATTACAATATTTTTTTCATTTAATTGAGAAAGAAAATGACCATTTTTTATATTTTAAATATTAATTAAGAATTTCATTAACTTGTATGCCACTATTTGTCTTTGTGTATAAATTTATTTATTTTTAATAATTGTTTAATATAAATTTATATTTAATTAACTTAATTATCAAAGTAAATCTTGGACAAACTTTAATTATTTGGTAAATATTAGGTAGATCTTTGATAATTTTTAGTTGAGAAATTAAGTGGATGTAAGATAAACTTTGGATAAACATTTGAGTAAATTTTGGGTAAATGTTTGATAAATCTTATGTAACTTCAACTTTCATTAATTTTGTAGTAAACATTAGGTAAAATTGGGGTAAATTTTAGATAAATATTTTGTAATTTCAATTTTTATTGATTTTGGGGTAAATTTTGGATAAATCTTAGATTAAACCTTGATAAATATTGAGTAAATTTTATATAATTTTAATTTTTATTAATTTTCTTATAAACATTTGGTATAACTTGAGTAAACTTTAAGTAAATATTTGATAAATCTTTTATAAATTCAATTTTCATTAATTTTGTAGTAAATCTTAGGTAAATTTTGAGTAATTCTTGGTAAATTTTGAGTAAATCTTGTGTAATTTCAACTTTCGTTAATTTTATAATAAACATTGGGTAAATCCTGAATATACTTTAAGTAAACCTTAAGTAAATTTTTTATAATTTTAATTTTCATTAACTTTATGGTAAACCTTGGATAAACCTTGTATAAATATTGATTTTCTGTATTTTTGAAAAAAAACATCGTGTAGATGTTATTTTTGAAAAAAACTTTAGCAGCTGTATTTTGTAAATATTTACCCGCTTTTTTCCATTTTTGTAAAATTTTCATTTAACAATTAATTTCTAATTTTATCTTTATTAAATATTGAAAATTTATTATTAATTAAACATATACATTCAATTCAACCACATGCTTAAAAATTAAAAAAACAAAATTGATTATTTAAGAGTTTGAAAATAATAGAAAGATAAAATATAAATTTAGTAGTAATCCCTATCTTTAATATCTTATAAGTTCGACTTGTGGAAAATAATTTTTTTTTTTCTTAAAATGAGAAATTATTAAGTTATAATGTTCTAATTATTTTGCTATAAACAAAAAATTATTTTTAATAATAATAATAATAATAATAAAACATTTATTTGAAATTAAAAGAAAATTGATTTTTATTTTTTAAGATTAAGAATATTTTTGGAATAATATTAATTTATAAACGATAATCTTGAAATAAAAAAGTTTGACAATAATATCTCATTGATAAAAAATTGTGGATTTTAGACTTTTCTACTTAATAAGTGAGAAATCAAATCTTTGAAAATAAAAAATTTTTGCACACGAGAGATTTTTTAAAATTTATGGATTTTGACATTTTTTAAGTAGTCAAATAATAAATTTGACATAAATTTATAAATTACCCAAAATCTCTCAATCTAAATATGACATTGAAATTTATAGATTTTATGCAATACATGAATTTCAAAACTCAATCCAAAATAGAACTTACATGATTTTTTAAAAATCATTCTTTTGATTTAGCTGTTGAATATTTATACTAACCAAATACTTGTAATTTAGTTGTTGGGCATAAATAAATTATCAGCAGTATCAATCAGCTGAACAAAATACACTCTGAATAACATGTTAGCATTTTCTATATTTTAATGTGAAAATAGATGTAGATAATCTAATTATTATAAATTCTACAAAGCATTTAATATCTAAGTAATAGAAAACAGATAGTAGGAGCAAATTAAAATTGTAAATTGGAGTATATAGTTATTCTAAATACTAATGCCTATAACATCCGGAAATAAATACATGAATAAATTGTGTATATTTTGAACATAATTACTGTATTAATTATACAATTAATAAATTTTCATAATCCTACAGCAGAAAAATAATAACTTAAGAAAAATGTTGATTTGAAATAAAGCTCTCAAAGCCAACTTTATTGGGAGAGAAAAATTGGAATGTTTTGAGAGAAAGACAAAGAATATGTATTTTGCATGCAAAGATTTCATCCAATCTGCTATTATTCTCATATTTTCAAGTTTGTGACACAACTCAATCATCAATCCATCAAAGCTCTGCATATATTTATATATATATAATTCCTCTTCTTCGAGAAAGGAGCAAAGCAGAAAAGGAAGCAACTATCCACACTTCCCAATTCTCCTTCAAACAGACACTCAGTCAGTCCTCCATTCTTTTCTCTTTTTCTTTTGCCTTTCTCTTTTCCCATCTTTTTCTTTTCCTTTTTTCTTTCTATCATTTAATTTTGAGCTGAATTAATCATATTCCTTCTTAGTTCTTGTCTTTGTGTAAGGTACGTACATTACATAAAGAAGACAAAGTGTTTATTCCATTATACACAATTCTCAAAGGATAGTGCTTTATCCCCCCCACCCCCCAAAAAAAAAATCCAAAAACAAAAGTATTACATATTTTATAGTTCCCACCATATAGAGAGAGACCCAACTTTTGGATTTTTGTATTTTAAATATTTATCTAGTAATCTTTATATGATAAGAGAGAGAAATTTGAGAAAGATACCTATAGTAGTATAGCATCACATGCAAGCTACTTTCACATACAAAGACTCAAAATTTGCCTCACTAACAAGAAAAGCATAAAACCCCAAGTTATAAACCAGATTGTTGCTCAGTTCATCATCACTATATAGCAGTTTTAATTCTTCACTCACTTCTCTTGCTATCCAATATGGATCCATGAAAACCAATTCCATTCGAAGTTTTATTTTATAGTTTTATAGAGGTGAATTGATTAGTATCTGTAACAATTAACAAGATGAGGGCTGGAATTTGCAGTGTACCTCAGGCTCTTACTACTGAGGCTGCCGGCATAGTGAAGCAGGCACTGAACCTTGCTCGTCGGCGAGGCCATGCTCAAGTGACTCCTCTTCATGTTGCAAGTGCTATGCTTGCATCGTCTAATGGCCTTCTCAGAAGGGCTTGTCTTCAATCACATTCTCATCCTCTTCAATGCAAGGCATTAGAGCTATGCTTTAATGTGGCGCTCAATCGCCTCCCTGCTTCCACTTCTACTGCTCTTTTAGGCACTCACTCCTCCTCTTATCCTT
Source organism: Balakata baccata (assembly GCA_949630135.1). NCBI lineage: Eukaryota > Viridiplantae > Streptophyta > Magnoliopsida > Malpighiales > Euphorbiaceae > Balakata > Balakata baccata. The sequence goes on along the minus strand of CATIWF010079504.1, from coordinate 96,942 downwards.
CCTTATCCAATGCCTTGGTCGCAGCCTTTAAGCGTGCTCAAGCCCACCAACGGCGAGGCTCCATCGAAAACCAACAACAGCCCATTTTAGCTATGAAGATTGAGATCGAACAGCTCATAATTTCCATTCTAGATGATCCTAGTGTTAGCCGAGTCATGAGGGAAGCTGGTTTTTCGAGTCCTCAAGTTAAGAACAAGGTAGAACAGGCTGTTTCTTTGGAAATTTGTTCTCAAAATACCACTCCTTCAAGTAATTGCCAGTCTAAAGAAATCACAAAACCTCAAGTCTTTAATAGTAATGTGGCTCAGTCTTCATCTTTTTGTCAATTAGGAGTCACACTAAGCAAGCCATTAGATCATCACGTTAGCAATATTGAAGATGTAATGATTGTGTTGAACACATTAGTGGACAAAAAGAGAAACGTAGTTATAACAGGAGAGTGTTTAACTACCACTGAAAGTGTTGTTAGAGGAGTGATGAACAAAATTGAGAGAGGACTTGGTCCTGGGGAGTTGAGATTTGTTCGGTTCATAACTTTTCCTCTCTACCCTTTGAGAGATCTATCAAAGGAGGAGGTTGAGCAGAAGTTTGTGGAGCTTAGATGCATTGTGAAAAGCTATATGAGTAGGGGGATTGTTTTATATTTAGGTGATCTCAAATGGGTTGCTGAATTTTGGTCTAATTATGGAGAGCAAAGCAGAAGTTACTATAGCTCTGGAGAGCACATAATCATGGAGATCAAACGATTAATTCGCGGCATCAACGAAAGTGGAAGATTGTGGCTGATGGGCACTGCAACTTTCCAAACTTACATGAAGTGTAAGATAGGCCATCCTTCTCTAGAAACTGTTTGGGAACTCTATCCTCTTACGGTCCCTGTTGGTAGCCTGAGCTTAAGTCTCAATCTTGATAGGTAACTTTCAAGTCTATTGGTTCTCATCTTACTATCCCAGATGATTTTCTCAAATTATTCTTATTATTATCTCATATTAATCCTGCTTTTGCTTTACTCTTATTCAGCAATTCGGAACCTCAGTCGAAGAACAAGGCATACACCTTTGGATATTGTTGGCCTATGCTAGAATCAGGAGCAGATAATCATTTAACTTGCTACACAGATTTCTCAGTTAATTTCAACAGAGAAACTGAAAGCATTGGACGCAATACAAGCTTGCCCTCATGGCTCCAGCAGCACAAGGATGTGAGCAAAAGAATCACCATTGATGATAAGGTACTTCATTAATTATTTATCTTGTTTAATATTTGATATTAAGTTTTTAAGTAATTAAGCTTACACTTGGTTTTTCATTTGTATTACTTAGCAGGAACATTGTACTGAAAGCAGTCCTCTTTTCAAGAGATGGAATTCATTTAGCAGTTCAGTTCACAGAGAGCCTAACAATCATCAAAAGACCTTAAAGTTTGCTTCATCTCCTCCTTCCCCAATTTCAATATCTTCCCATGAGTGCAACACCAGCTGGCCAGTCATTTTCGAGCAGCGAAAGTCTTCGAAAGAGCAGAACATTTGGATATCTGCAGAATGTAACAATTATGAAGGATGTGAAAGCAATTTGATCAGTAATATTCCTAAACCAGACCTATTATCAAATCCAAGCTCGAGCCCGAACTCAGCTTCTTCGAGTGAGGCAATGGACGATGCAGAAGGCATCCAAAGCTTCAAGGAGTTCAGTGATCAAAACCTGAAGATTCTATGCAGTAGCTTGGAGAAAAAAGTTCCATGGCAGAAGGAAATTATTCCAGAAATAGCAACCACCATTCTTGAATGCAGGTCAAGAAAGAGCAAGAGAAAACTCGAGTCGAAAAATGGAGAAGAAAGGGAAGAAACTTGGCTGTTTTTCTTAGGCCTTGATTCTCAAGGAAAGGAGAAGATTGCAAGGGAGTTAGCTAGACTTGTTTTCGGATCGCGAACAAGCTTTGTTTCGATCGGTCTAAGCAATTTCGCATCATCAACAAGAGCTGATTCGAACGAAGAATCGTCGAAGAACAAGAGAGCAAGAGATGAATTGGGATTCAATTATAATGAAAGATTAGGTCTGGCCTTGAATGAGACTCCACATAGAGTGTTCTTCATTGAGGATGTGGAGCAGTTAGATTTCTCATCTCAAAAGGCTATCAAGCAAGCAATTGAAACAGGAAAAGTATCACTTCCTGGTGGAGAAAATGTTCCTCTGAAAGACGCCATTGTCATATTTAGTTGCGAAAGCTTCAGCTCGGTTTCAAGAGCTTGTTCGCCTCCAAGAAGGATAAAAAATGGCAAAAATGAAGGCAGTCATGAGGAAGAAGGTGAATCAAACTCCCAGAAAAATCCATCAATTTCACTTGACTTGAACATTGCCATTGATGTTGATGATGGAGATGAATATTCAAATATTTCCGATCAAAATGGAATTCTACAATCCGTGGATAGGCAAATTATTTTCAAAATTCAAGAATTGTGATAGGGGTGGTATATTTCACAGATTAATTACCTTAGTGATTGTTAATGTTTCAATTTTTTTTTTGTGCTCTTGTTCTTTAAAAAAGGAAAAATGGGAGGGAAAGAAAGAAATTAAACTAACATGGGAGACAGAAAAATGGGAGACAGAAAAATGTTCTTATGATCTATCTATGTGGAGGGATGGGATAGATAGAATTTAGTTATGGAAGTTGGTGTATATTTTATTAGTAATTAATGTATAATCTATGTTATTCTGGTAGTTAAATGTAACAGACTAATGTTGTTCCACTTATAGTTTTCCTATATACGATGGGTCCAGCTCTATTTTTATTTTTATTTTCTTTTCCTTTTGTTTTTATTATGAGCTTGATGAACTATATATCAGAAGCAGTTATTCTCTTATATTCACTATAAAGATATTAAATACCTACGTGGATGATAGCTCCCGATTCTCAACCCTCAAATTAATTTCAATGAAGAAATAGTATTAATATATATAAGTACTCTTTCCAGAGTAGTATATCCAAAGTTCGAGTTCAAAATCTCTAATTAAACTGGAAGTATATTATATCAATTCATTCATATCCTATTGATTTGTGTGTGTTTTATCTCTACCTGTTTATGTTTATTAGTTTATGTTTATCTATCGTTTTATTTATGTCTGTATCTATGTCTCTGTTTATGTGTATTGTGTCACTCTTTGTGTCTTTGTTTATATATCTATGTCTATTACAACAACAAAATGAGAGGACCTAGATGGCAAGAGAAAATAATATGAAATAAGAGAAGGTAAAAATGGCGCAAATAATTTTGTCATTCAAAATATATAGACTTTTAAATTTAAATTTTATTTTTTATTTCTTTTAAAAAAATTAAATTTTATTTTTAATTCTTATTAATTTTATTTTTGTACAATTTAATTTTTTTTTTATGGAATTAGTTACTAAAAATTGTAGATTAATTTTTTTTAATTTAAAATAAACATTCGAATTTTATAGTTATAAATAACTCAAGTAAAAATTTATAAAACTCAATTATATGGAACAAAGACTATGACCCAATTTGTTTAAGATGCTGAGTGCATATAATAGCTTAATGTTACTAAACGATAGGTGATGGTAATAACTAATTGATATTAATATTTGGTAAAACTAAAATTTAACTATCAGCTATCGATAAATTTTAACTATTATTTAGCTGGGCCACCAGCTATCGATTGGTGGCTAATTTAAGATAGCTAATGGTTAATTTAAAAATAAAAAAAATACTAGTTTAACTATTATTTATAATATTTTTATATTTATAATTATAAATAATTTATTGAATAAAAATTAATTTTGAGGAAATAAATATTTTATAATTAATAAAATTTATATGGGTAATATAGTACAAATAGAAAATAAAATTAAATCAGCCACCAATTGATGAGAAAAAGTTCCAAAATGAAATTTTTTCAAATAACAACTAATTAGAATTAGAATAAATTATCGGCTGCTGATTGAGATACTTACCAAAAAATACACATATAGCATTTGTTTGATATAAAAATGCTATTAGTTGCTAGAAATAGCTAGGGGTGTAAACAAGTAAAGATACTCGTATACAATTCAAGTTCGACTCATAAAATACTCGAATTCAACTTAGAATTAATCGAGTTGAATTTGAGTTCGAATAGCTTGAGTAGTTTATTGAGTCGAGTTTGAGTATCATAATACTCGACTCATGAAGCTCGCAAGCTTAATCAAATATCTTTTTTTTATTATTTATTAAATTACTTTTATTCAATCAGTATTTTAATATATTTGAGCTTAATCGAGTCGAGTATACAATTTATTAAATTTTTCAGTTGATTCGAATTTTATTGAGTCGAGTTCAAGTAGTTTGAATATTTTTCTAGTCGAGTTTCGTACAATTAAAAAGAAGCTCGATCGAATTCGAATTTCAAATTTTTTAATCAAGTCGAGTTCGAGTTTGGCACTGTATTGATTTGACTCAATTACACCCCTAAAAACAATTGAACCAAATACCTCTTATAATTAAGTTGGAACCAGCTTCATATTCAATAATGTATGACTGAATGATTACTGAAGCCAATCAATAAATGAAATAATAAAATATTGTGAAACTCGGAAATCACCAAAAGCTCAATTTGTTGAAGATTGTAAAAGTCTCTCAAACAATTTACATTCGAATCTTATCCATCCATCCTCTAACATGTACCTAATAAAAAAAATATTTAATCCGTTCCATTTTAATGCCATTTTAGGTGATTTCACTAAATTATTAATTAGTCTTGAATTTAGGAGAAAATGAGTAATTAAAACTAAATTACCTTTGAATGGAAAGACTAAAAATTATTGAGAATGACAAAAAAAAAAAAAAAAAAAAGAAAGAAAGTGTATAGTTATTTAGGTCCCATTTGGTTTAGCTATTAAATATAGCTGGTAGCTGTTGGCCGATTGATAACTGATTAATATTAATATTTTATAAAACTAATTGAGTTGTTGCTGTTAGAATTTAAAATTAACAATATAGATATAATTTATATTATTTAAAGTATATATATTTTTATATGAAGTATAAGTAAATAAAATAATTATTTCATATAATTATATATTATAATTGAGATAAAAAATAATAAAATTTAATTAATTATAAATAAAAATTTTAAAAATATTTATTTATATTTATAAATAAATCTAATAAATTTAATATTATTTATAATTAATATATTAAATAATATATACAGTAATTAGAAATATATTATATATTTTTTATTTAAAAATAAATAATATTTCTAATTTAAATATTATTCGTAATATTTTTATATTTGCAATTATAAATAATTTACTGATTGAAAAATTTAATTTGGAGGAAATAAGTATTTTGTAATTAATAAAATATATAAGAGTAATATAGTTCAATTTTAAAATAAAATTGAATTAACTAACATATAATGGGAAAAAGCTCCAAAATAGAATTTTTTCAAACAACAGTTGATTGATGTTAGAATCAGCTATTACTTATTGTTAAATACATTGATTCAGCTATTAGAAATTCAAAAAGTTATCAGCTATTTTCGACGGTTGAAACAATAATAAATGATTTTAGAATTCTATATTATACTAAGGGCAAAATTGAAAAAAAAAATTAAATCTCTTTGATTATATAAAACTAATAAATAAATTAAAATTTAGATTTTTTCTAAAGTGACAGTTAAAACGAAATGAAATAAATATTTTAAAACTCAGCAAGTAATTATGTACTATTAACATATATAGTTACAAAATATCGTCAAATGATGAAATTTAAAATGACTGGAAATCAAAATATTAATGAATAAATTTTAGTTTAATGATATCGTTACCATGAGTAGAGTTATAAAATTTCTTATAAAATTTCTGAGTTTAAATTTCTAATCTGTTTTACTTAAAAAATCAAAACTTTAGTTTGAAGGTATAGGATCCAAAACTTAAGAGTTATGCAAGGAAGGGCGCATTTTGAAACAAAAAGAGGAAAGAAATAAAATCTTCCAAGGATTTATAAAAGTGAAGGCAACTTTTGCTGAGTGGATGAGATTATTATTTGGTATAAGTTTAAACAGTAGGGGAGAGAATGAGTATATGATTGAATGAATGAATGAATGATCAGCAGGCAGCAGCTATCAAACAGAGAGAAGCATCTAAATCCGTAGGGCCATAAAGAAGATTTTACTTTATAATCATAAAAGGCAGATCTCATCTTTATGACTTCAAATCAAAATGGAGCCCTGAGTATAATTTGGAAGCACATCACACATTATTGAGCTAATCATCTATCCTAATTGAGAGATGTTCCTAAAAAGAATCAATAGTGGTCACTATTTTAATTTTTTGTTCTTTTACTTTTTCTTTTTTTTGCTATCCACATAAGTTCATTAAAGGAAATATTAATTAGAGAAAGTTCAAATCCTATCAATTAGTCATTTTCTTCTAAAAATTTTGAGAAAAAAAAAAAGAAGAAAATTTGAGGAACAGTGTGACAATTTATTATCATTAATTTTTTTTTGGGGTTTTAAACATCTAGTAAACTATATTTGCACTAAACAATTTATTATCATTGCAAGGAGTATTATTGCAATATGTCAAAATTTCAGGGAATAAATACTTTAATTTTCAAATTTCAAGTGATATTAATATATTATGTCAAACTACAAAAGGTAAATTATATAATTTTCAAATTTCAGGAGGGTACCAATTTATTATGTCAAACTGCATAAAATAAATAGTAATTTTTCCTACTGGTTAACATATAAAAAATCATTTTCATGACTTCAAAGTTTGTGTGTAACTTGACTGTAATGTAAATTTCACTAATGAGAGAGTTTAATTCTTTTGAATAAATTTCCACTTCCTTAATTCAGTTTGTAATTATTATATTTAGAATATATATAGTCCAACAATAAGAGAATCAAAATGGGTTTGTGAAATAAACACTAAAGAAGAGGAATATTAGTTTTGATATCTTACTTTGAGAAAGTTGAATACCTTGCTCTACTCATAAGAAACTAATGTACTGACCTATAGATGCTCTAATATATACCTTTCCTTAATATTTTGGCTTAAATTTTGGTGATCTTGACTAACATACCACAGAAAGCTATAAAACATTCCTTTTTCTCTTTTTCTCTTTCCCTTTTTTTAAGAAAAAAAATAAATCTTTTTTCTTTTAGCAATATTCTTTTCATGAATTATAAAAATAAAATAAAGGAAAGCAAGCCCTATCCCCCAAAATATAACTTGTATAAATTAGCCTTAATTGACCATTCCCAACTGTCTACATTGTACTCACTTATGCATGACAAAAGAGAAAAGGGGAGTCAAAAAGCTTCTTTTTTTTTTTTCTACTTTTTTCTTTTGGCAAAAAAAAAAAAAAAAAAAGGAAAGAACAAAAAGAAACTACTAATGGTCTTGATCTTGTTATCCATTAAAAAAAAATCATCATTGTGTTGCAGTATTATCATAATAATAATAAAAAAAAGCTAAAACTCTAGCATTCTTTTTTCTCTATTTTTTTTTTCTCTAATTACTATGTTTCTTAAATAATCAGTATTTTTTGGCTATTATTAGCTTAAGATCACTCATTTATATATTTTTTTTATATATTTGTTTATAAAATAAGTGGTTATTTATATAAATTTAAATTTTTATTTTGTTTATTTTATTTTTTTTATAATTTCACTGTCTTACGGCATTTGGTTTTATTGTCTTATTATATCGTTTTATTTTCGTCGTCTTGTTACGGTATTTTTGTGTATGAACACGATTCAGACAGACAAAATATATTTAATTCGATATACATAATAAATCAGATTATGATTTTTAGTATGTTGCAGAACTAAAATCATATGTATTATAGTCACTATAGTATTATTAAATTTGTAGGTTTTGAGCCGATTTATTATATTATTAACCTAAATATTATAAATTTTTTTACTGTTTTATCATTTATGATTTTTAGCGAATTTATATATATATTTATTATTGTATTGCTATTGTTTGAATTACTAAAATTATTTTCCTTCTAAAAAAAGTATTATCATAAAAAAAAAAATAGTGGTAGCGTTTATATCCCTTTCACAGTTAACAACTAACTATATACTATATTAATGGTGGCCTTCGTCACCTAATGAACTACAATTTCTCGAGCTGTGTTCCCATTAGGGAGATGAATGATTGTGAATCCTTCTAATTTTAAATTAATGATTTTATTGGAAAAATATCTGTTTAAATCTAATTAATGATAGATTAAATTGATAATAAATTATCTTATAAACCACTATATTTATATGATATTCATATTGACTAATTCTATTATAATGGAGTAAGGCAAATATTATGCCATGTACCCTGTTACTGAATGATCATGACCAAAAATGGTTTTTCTACTAGTCCAACTCACCATTAAACAAGAAATTTATGGCCTATTTAAAAGGTTGTTTATAATTTTTTTTTCAAAAAATTATAATTTCAAAACTTGGAATGGAATGGTAAGGTCTTAATTAGAAATTTCGAATTTGAATTATATATACAATGCATTTTTAAAATTAGAAAAAAAAACACTTTATATTCTTGAATTCAAATTTTTAAATAGTTAAAATAAAAAAATAAAGAGAGGGTTTTATAATTTTAAGAAGTCTATAACCGTTATCAACATATACACAATCTGCAAATGATCACAAAGTTGATAAAAGGAAATGGGAAAAAGGAAATAAGAAAAAAGCATCAACCCACTTGTTGTATTCTTTTTAGAGGCCATTAGTGCACTAAAGCATTCAAAGAATATGTACACACACTTTTCCAAGGCATTACAAATACACTTTTCTCTTTTATTGCAAATTTATACGGTCTCATCCTACACACCTCAAACTTTTATGAAAGAGTGCCCTACTAAGTACCATTTGCCAAAAAAAAAAAAAAATTGATGCACAAAGACAAAGTTTCCACCCCTTGCACTTTTGCAGTCTTTATTAAAAATAAAGACCAAATTTTTTTTAAAAAAAAAGTTATAATTTGATCCTTATACTTTTTATTCTTTTCGATTTAGCTTCTATATATTTATTTTCATGATTTGAGTCTATATACTAGTATTTTATTAATAACGGGTCCTTTCTTAACGTTTTTTTTTTAAATTATATCAATGTCATCATTTATTTTTCCAGTTTAGATCAAATGTGATATGAATTAAAGGGTGCGATTGAAATGTCTACAATCTAACAAATAGCAATATGGAATTGGCACATTTCAATTCATCTCAAATTCAATCCAAATTGAACAAAAAAAAAACATATATTAGCGGACTATTGGCATTAGTCTAACAAAAACAAATATATGAGCTGAAATCATCAAAATAAAAGTAGAGAACCTCTTTGCAAAAAATTAAAAAATACAGGGACTAAATTATAAATTTTCCTGTTATCTATAAGGTCACCATCTATATAAAGATTTTCTCTTTCCAAAGTAATAAGAGAGTTTAGGCATGAAAGTAAGGGAATTCTTGGATCTGCAACTTCCCAATAACAAGTGTATAATTGAATTCCGACAAAGGAAAAGGTTACTGTAATAGAATTATATCTTCTTCTTCTTCTCTCTTTAAACTGTAGCCAAACACCGGCCTTGGATCCTTCAATCATCATTTTCTATTATTTTCAAGGGTTTGTTATTCTGAGGCAAAGTAGGAATAGAAGACCAGTCAAAAAGCCATTTGTTTTATTACATTTTGGATGCTTAAGATATGATTTTGCTTTCAATGATTGTTTGATTCTTGCCTTTGATCACTTTATCAATTAACATATATGTTTAAATAATTTAAATTTCGAATTTAAATTTTTTGTATAGATTTAAAAGTAATGCCTGTTAACATATATTGAGTATAGAAAAATTCTGCTCATTCTGAAGTATATATATGGCTGTCACATTAAAATTATAATTTCATGTGAAACGTTATAATTATTATTTTTAAAATCGGATTGAATTGATCATATTACATGGTTTAAACTGTAAATCAATGGCTAGCATAGTTCATTTTAGTGAAAAAATTAAAAAAGAATTAGTTTGAATGATAATTTATTATAGCAAATTATATAAATTACTAAATTTGAGCTTAATATGAAATTATTATTTTGATATTAATTTTATTGTATCACACATTTATAAATTTATTATTATTCTGAACTTTATTATTTTAATATGATTATAGTTCTTTTTTTTCTATAAAAAATTGAGACTAAGAATCATAAATGCACCAAATAATTCCAACTAGGTTGACACAATCGTAACATTCGCATCACACTCTTGAGCTCAAGATATTATTAAAAGGAAAAGAAAAATATATCATAAAACAAAACCCAAATCATAGGGCTACTGATGTATCAAATCATGTTATTCGCAAGTGCATGAACCATATGTAATATGATAAGTTACTCCTGAGGTAAATCTTTCAAGGAATGGCTAGACTTAAACTCTTAATTACTCTGATTGTCGATAAACACAATGATGGAACTAAACATTCTAATCACGTTTTTGGATTTTTAAAATTAAACTGAATGTAATGAAGCAATTAAATAAGAGAATACAAGTGAAATTATTGATTGAACCGATGAGCCTTAGATTAGGTATTTAGCAAGCGTATTTAACATGCAATCCCTTCTCCAATTCAATTAAGTCCAATGAAGTCAAATTTCAATGGCTTCAGCTTTAAATCAATAACTACCCAAGCTAATAGTATAACTAAAGCCTAATTCAATTTTTAAACAAATGATGGCTAGTCAATTATTCAAATTAGAACTATAGAAGAACAATTAAAACTAGAAGAAATATGATTTCATTAAAAATGGAAAAGTTCATACATCCTAAATAGCTACTAACTAACCAAATTCTTAGCCAAGCATGGCTACAACCTTGATCGAGTAATAGCAAATCTAGAACTAAGCACGTTTACAACAATTAAAACTTCAGAATAGGAATTAAAAAAACCCCTAGAACTGGAAGAATTAGAACTCCTTCAAAAGGTTGGTTGTTGTTATTTAAAGCTCTAAATTTGCAATCTCAAGGTGTAGAAATTCCTCGAAGAATGAGTAATACTTGCTGGAAATGAATTAAGGTGACTTCCATGGTCTCTTCCACCACTATAGTCTTAAAGATTAAATAAATAATGCAGAAGAATGGAGAGGGATCCTCAAACTAATTGAAACTAACTTTAAATACATAGGTTTTGAGTTAAAGTTCTATGTACATGATGTTGAATATATCTCAGAAAAGGCCCCAAGCCAATAAGAACTAAGTTGGCAAATGTGGGCTCATATAATCTAAAGTCGGATCTCCAATTAGAAATAGGATTCTGCAGGTCATGAGTTTGCACGGGTCGTGCAGCAAGCATGGGTCATGCATATTTGATATGCTTCTAAGGATGGCACGATCGTGTTAAGGACACGCCCCCCACTGCTGGAAACTTCAAACTGGTGGCTATAGTGATGAGTTTTGAATATGTATTACAAACATATTATGTAGGGGAATTTAAAATTTTTCAAAAAAATCAAAACCCGAATCAAATGATTCTATTTGTGCCAATTAAAACTAATTTCACAAAGGAAAATTAAGAAATTATACATTTGTAATTTCTTAATTTTTCTTCAACTTCTCAAATTGTTGGGTTGTAGCAAACCACTAGGGAGATGACTTGAACACACCTCAAAGTGCTAGCAATAAGTATGTTCCTTTGAGAGGAAAAATTAAACTTTTTAATTTTTTTGTTGTCTCCAAAAATTTTTCTTTGTCTATTTTCTGTCTTTTGAGATTTTTTAGATAAAAAAATAATCAGAAAACTAGATCAAAATTGAAGAGAGAAGAAAATGGAAGGTTGGTTGAAAATAATGGCCAGTTGGCCAATTTAAAGTGACTTTTGAGCTGCTGCGCCCGCATGGTCTTGCTGGACAGGCCTAGTTGGCTAGTCAGGACAGCGGGCTTGTCAACCTCTCTGAGCGACTTTTTCTCGCGAGCTTATCACGAACCAATTCGAAATAATTCTCTCATGTTTTGGATCTCATCCAAAGCCATTTTACTCATTTTTCACATCTCTAAAGCGTGTGACCCATTAAGTTCTCGATTATATTGGTCACTTAAATTATCAAATAATTTAAGAAAGTCATGAGCGGTATTTAGCAACGCATCATGACTCCCAATTGACTAGAAAGTCAGTGGTTTGACTACGAACCTTTCCATAGACAATTTTTGTGCAATTTATCATTTCATCATTCTATACTCCACTCGGTTTAGAGTATGGATAATGTGTCAACTCTCGCTAAACTGACTACATCACATCTAGCCCAAGTAATGTTAAATATTGTCCTTGTGACTCATTAGTCTATTAGACATGTCACTAAAGACTATCTTCAGGACGTTTCCACGCTGGCCAGAGATTCTCAAGTAATGATCCCAACAAGAGGCCGTAGGTATATTGTCCCTCTATTAGGAGCAGTGAATCCTCTATTGGCTATCCAATTGCCTTCGAATACCTTAAGCTGTACCCAATCACCACCCTATGAGCGACCTCTATGAGGCAACAAGGAATGGAGTCAAAGCACATAATTAGTATCCAAGATATCCTTGAATACCTCAAGTCTAAAGATACTTACCCCATTGCTATGATGAGACTATCATTGACATTTGAAAAGATAATCCATATGATCGGCTCATAGCAGGTCATCCAATGTACTTGACTACTTTTCGCAAGCATCCATATGTTAACTTTGAACATCTCATGCTTATAGTTTATAAAATCTACTACTTGATCCAATCAAGAAGTATAACATGTGCTAGTCTATCCGGATCAATAATGTCCCTTCTTGTTGATCCTATAACTAGATATAATTTGGATACTAACATAAATACACATGATAGGAATCTCATTATCATGATCCCATCATGATTTCCTTCATGCTATGTTTCATATTATGGATTTTCATTAATTACTTTAAGATCTATATCAATTCATATGCAAATGAATACTAATATAATAAAAGAATGCCTTTATGAATGTGTACACTAAGTGCTTGAGGCGATTGCCTTTTGGGTACAACTCTAACATATAGTCTGCATGGGTCGTGTATAGTAGGTGAGCTTTGAAAATGGCATGCTTGCGCTAACTTGTATTACCGCATAACGGATGAAGTGTCAAATTCCTTGCTCTAACACTTTGCTCTTAAGCTTTAACCTTCTTAAGCCTTAAATTTGCACTGAATGGTATTGAAAAGGCTCACCTTCCACCTTAACTCCTACAAACACAAAGCACCATCAAACAGACTAAATTGACATAAAACTAAATACAAACCTACACAAATCACATCATGCATAATAAATGTTGTAAATAACAATCATATCAGCTTCAAAAATATGTAGTTTTCTTTACCACTAAAATCATCATAAATTAAATTAACACAAAAGTTTGGTGTCGTGGTCTACCATTGGCTTGTTGTTGTGGTTGCTTCAAATCTAGATAATTTATCTGCCATTTGGTTTCCTTCTCGGTAAATATGAGTAGCAACAACATTCATGTTCTTCATCATCCATAAACAATATGACCATTGCTGCTTTAAACACTAGGGAACTGTGAGCTTATTATTCTTAAAGATATGGACAACATATGTGAAGTCACATTCTAACCATAGATGCATTCAATCAGTCTACCAAGCTTTACAAACAACCAAAATGGCGCCTGCATTTTCGCCATAAATGCATAACTACTCTCGAGAGAAATTGCAAAAGCTCCAAGAACATAACCTCGTCTATTTCTAAATATTCTCCCTACTCTTGAATTGCTCAAGATCCAAAAGCCAAACCATCTGTATTCACTTTAATCCAATTAGGAGTCACGATTGAATAAATTTTAGGAGCAATGGATGGCTTGCCATGAACTGATAATTTTTAAAGAATTTGCTGCTTTGCCATTAAACTGTTCATGGTCCCTTTTTTAAAGAGATCCTTTACCAATTGTCATAGTGTTTGCAAGGTATTGAATATGGTCATTGAAGCTTCCTTAATGATCACTAAGTTTTGAGTTCTCCAAATCAGCCATAAAGCACTTACTATAGCTGAGATCCAAAATATTTTCAGCTGAGAACTAAAATTAATTCGAAAAGCCGAATGGATTACTTCTTGCAAGCTTCCCTCTACATGAATGAGTTCTAATATGAATATAATTGAAATTTTAAATTATATTATATAAAACATTATTACTTGACCAAAGTTTTTAGGTTAATTTTGATGATAAATGAGTTTTATAAATGTATTTTTACATTTTTTCTATAGATATACATATACTATAATTTTTTATAATTATTTTTATAAATAATTATCAACTTAATTTCTTTAAAAAATTTGGTTAAATCTAGTGAATAGATTAAAACATGATTTAGTCTTCATTTCTATTCAATGTTCCATGTAGTAAACCTAGCATGCATTTTGTAGCAAATTCTATTATGAAGTATTAGTAGAGCTATATTCACTTGAGAGTGGACAATTGTACTCTATCAACTTTTTAAAATGTGTGAAATAATATATAAATTCGTACCATTTTTTAAGTGTTGCTCTCTCAAGGATATTGGAAGTTTAGTATATAAATTTTTTTTATTCCTGACTTAAGATCTAGGCTCTACCATTGATAGATGCTAATAATGAAGTTTGTTAGGCTGGAGTTAATAGTGGCTCTTGTAAGTTCCAAAATAGCTCACGAGGGGTGAATTGAAGTTTCTAAAAAAAAAAAAAGAAATTATAGCCTTTATAAAATGACTCACATTTTTTAGAGTATGGTAATTTTGGAAGAAAACAAGTAATGATAATTTGAATTTTTTTTTCACAAAATCAAAGTTTATGACTAGAAATGATTATCAACCTCTAAAATAAGTTTTTGTCAAATAAATCATCTATTTTCTTTGCAATAGATTTAAACTTAAATGATTTTTTGCAAAAACACTTTTCCACTTAAAAATCATGATTGAAAATTATTCCAACAAACAAGAAAATTAAACTTACAAACAAGAGAATAGATAATGGCTTAACTCACTTGAATTTATAGTAGTTCGATACCCTTGCATATGTTAGATATGTGCCTAAAAGGCAATCGCCTCAGGCACTTAGTGCACATTTTCATAATGACATTCTTTCACTATATTAGTATTCATTTGCATATGAATTGATATAGATCTTAAATTGATTAATGAAAGTCCATGATATGAAATATATCATGAAGGAAATCATGATTTGATCATGATAATGAGATTCCTATCATGTGTAGTTAGTATCTAAATTATCCCTTGTCATATGATCAATAAGATGTATATTATTGATCTAGATAGACTAGCACATGTTATACTCCTTGATTAGATCAAGTAGTAGATCTCATAAGTTATGAGCATGAGATGTTTAGAGTTAGCATGTAGATGCTTGTTGAGGGTAGTCAAGTACATTGGATGACTTGATATGAGACAATCATATGGATTATCTATTCAAATGTCAACGATAGTCTCATCATAGCAATGATGCAAGTATCCTTAGACTTGAGGTACTCAAGGATATCATGGATACTGATTTTGTGCTTTGACTCCATTCCTTGTTGCCTCATAGAGGTCGCTCATAGGGTGGTGATTAGGTACAACTTGAGATATTTAAAGGTAATTAGATAGCCAATAGAGGATTCACCGCTCCTGATAGAAAGAGTGTATATCCATGGTCTCTTATCAAGATCATTACTTAGGAATCTCTGGCCAGAGTGAAAATGTCATGAAAATGGTCTTCAGTGACATGTTTAATTGAGTAATGAGTTCCAGTGACAAATCTAACATCATTTGGGCTAAGTGTGACGTAGTTAGTCTCGCGGGACCTGACACATTGTCCATACTCTGAATTGAGTGAGGTATAGGATGGTGAAAGGACAAAATGCACGAATTATTATCTATGGAAAGGTTTGTAGTTAAACCCCTGAATTTCTGGCCAATTAGGAGTCATGATGTATTGCTATATATCACTCTTTACTTGGTCGAATTATTGTTAACTTGGGTGGCCAACATAACTGAGAACCTAATGGGTCCCACGTATTGGAGGTGTGAAAAATGAGTAAAAAGGTCTCAGATGGGATTCAAAAATATGAGAATTATTTGAGGTCAGATCGTGATGGGATTGCGAGAAAATTCTGGTGAAAAATCGTTCAGGGGGATCACGAGTTTGTGTTAGCAGCCCATGCACACATCAGCTCGCAAATGCATTTTTATCCCTCCAAAACCTATTTTGGTATTTTGGCAATCCTAGGGTGTTTTGGAAACACTTATAAATAGGGTTTTACACCAAAAAACATAAGATAGCCATCATAGAAAATTAATAGTTAGTTTTCTTAGAATATTCTCTCAAGAACATTTTTGTTTGCTAGCACTTAGAAAATGTTCTAGCCATCAAATTTGAGGTTTCTTTCTTCCATTTTTGCATGGATCAATGTTAGCCTCGATCCTAGTTTGGATTGTTGTGGTTTGCAATAACCCGACAAGAAAGGAAAATTGAAGAATCAACTCAAGAAATTAAAAGTATAGTTTCTAATTATGTATTTATTAAATTAGTTTTAATGACACAAGTAGAAACCTATGATTTGAGTTTTGAAATTTTTAAAGTTCTACTGCATTTTTGGTATGTGATACATGTTCAAAATCCAACTTATATGTACTCCTAAAGACACAATCTTGAGAGTTTTTTATCCACTTATGATTCTTTTCAAGGGTAATAATCAAGACAAATATAGCCCTAAACTTTTCTAGCCTATGCTTTCACACACAAATCTAAGTTTTTACAAAGTAAAACTTGAAAATATTTGAATAGCTTTTCAATCTAGGTGCTAAACAACTCCAACACAAGTTCTTACAAAGCAAAATTTGAAAAGAATTGAATAGCTTTTATATCTAAGTTGTTAAACTAAATAACCCAACAACAAGTTTTCAAGCCAAACTTACAAACTTTACTAAAAAAACAAATCACTTAAAAGCTCAAGAAAAAATACTCAATGAAAACTAGTTCCAAATGAAAGATATTTATGAATAAAGTCAATATAGAAGGAAATCAATTTGAAGAACTTTTCTCTCAAATAACTAAGTTTTTCCAACACTCACTATTACAAAATATACCTTATGTATGTTAGAAAATGTGCTCTAAAGACAATCACTTTTAGCACTCATTATATACTTTCATTATATATGAATAAAGGTTTTTTCATTTAATTGATATTCATTTACATTGTGAATTTATTAGATCTTAAACCAAATAATGAAGTCTATAATATAAACATAACATAAAGAAAATCATGATAAGATCATGGTATTGAAATTTCTATCATGTACAATTATATTTATATCTAAACTATCCCTAGTCATAGGATCAACAAGACGGGACATTGTTGGTCTGGATAGACTAGCACATGTTATACTTCTTGATTGGATTAAGTAGTAGATTTTATAAACTATGAGCATGAGATGTTCAAAGTTAACATATGGATGCTTGCGAAAAGTAGTCAAGTACATTGGATGACCTAATACAAGATAATCACATGGATGATCTATTCATATGTCAGTAATAGTCTAATCATAGCCATTGTGCAAGTATCCTTAGACTTAAGGTGCTCAAAGTTATCTTGGATACTGATTCTATACTTTGATTCCATTCCTTATCAGCTTACAGAGGTCGCTCATAAGGTGGTAATTAGATATAACTTGAGGTATGCTAAGGTAGTTAGGTAGCCAACAAAAGATTCATGTGCTTCTAATAGAAGGAATGTATAACCATTAGCCTCTTATCGAGATCATTACTCAAGGTTCTCTAGCTAGAGTGGAAATATCATAAAAATAGTCTTCAGTGACATGTCTAGTAGAGTAATGAGTCTTAGGATAAGATCTAACATCACTTGGACTAGTGGGAGCTGACACTGAGTCTATGCTCTAAACTGAGTGGGGAATAATATAGTGAAAGGATAAATTGCATGAATAATTATCTATGGAAATGATCGTAGCCAAACTACTGACTTTCTGGTCAATTGAAGGTCATGATGTGTTGCTAGATCCGCTCGTGATCTACTCAAGTTCAAGTGTTGATACGAGTTGCCAACATAGCCGGGAATCTAATGGATCATACGCTTTGAAAGTGTGAAGAATACATAAAATGGATCTTGGATATGATCTAAAACATGAGAGAGAATGGTGTGCAAAAGAGTTTTTCAAGAAAACAGCTCACCGGGCAAGTGGCAAAGTTGTTGCATTGGTGGTAGCACTTGCCGCATGCACGATGTGCTGCAATTCAATAATATTTTATGCTGAATTGGAAACCTAACTTAGGGTTTTGGGTCCCCATCTCTAATTAGGATTAGAGGACATATAAATAGACCTTTTAATGGTCTAAAATGGGCAACTAACTCTGAATTAATTGAGATTAATTATTCCTTTCTCTATACAAGATCAACCAATATAGCTAGAACTTAGTTGATTGATCTAACCATTCCCTTTTGGTTTTGTTCTTCTCCTTTGCATGGATTACCGTTAGTGGCAATTCAATTTTGGATTGCTGTGATTTGTGACAACCTGGTAAGAAGGAATTGAGGAAACAAATCCAAGAACACAAAGGTAATCATCTTCAACTTTAGATTGGTTAATTAGTTTTGATGGCATGAGTAGAATCCATGGTTTTGGGTTTTGAAAAAAATTAATTTTTCGTTAATATAAAGGTTAGATGCGTCTGTTTTGTAAATAACACACTTATGTTAACGCAGTGATATTTTTGTAAATAAATCTCAAGCTGTACGCTCAGATGCATATGTTTAGAGGAAAACAGACACATCTGAACCTCAGATGTGTCTGTTTTATAAAACAGATGCAACTGTGTCTCACAAAACCCCTAGAGGAGCAAAACTGTGACATGTTCCTTGTAGCAGATGCATCTGTTCAGCTTAGCAGACACATATGATAGAACTTGCATATGTCTATTTAGCTATAAATAGACATATCTGATAAACAAAGAAAAACAATGTCGTTTTTCCTCTTAGATGCATATGTTTTATAGTCGAACATATGCATCTGATTCTATAATAAAAAAAACCTATAGGCTTTTCATCTCCAGCGCGAATACAAAGCTGTTATCTTCGAGTTCTTCTCCTTCTCCCTCTCTAGTGCCCCATTCCACCCCCACCTCCACTGAGCACCGTCTTTTTCAACCTAGCCACTGCTTTTCATCTTCTCAGCCTCTTCTTGCCATCGTCACTCATAGAAGTATCCTGCCACCACTACTACTTGTTCGAGTGAGACTGACTGCTCTCATCTCCATTCTCCTCTTTCGCTTTTCGCAAGGTTGCATGTTTGGATTCCGTGCTACTTCTTCGACTCCAGGTTGCTTTGACTCTATCCATGACTCTAATGGTGATTCTTTCTTTCTGTCGTGCTCTAGCTTTAACTTTGGCTGGTCTCTCTTACATCCAATTCACAATTTTGTTCTAATATTGTTGATTTTATGCTCTTCTTTTGATTGTTACTGTGTTGATTGTTATTGTGGTGATTAAAGAAACATTGAGTTGTTGAACTTTAGACCAAAAATGGAGGGATATGAACTTGTTCGGCCAAAGCAATTAGCTAAGAAGAAATATAACATAAAATCTAGTTATACCATATAATAAAAACTTGGGGGGTATAAAATTTAATCTATTTAGATTATCATTAGAGAAATTGATTAGTTAATGAACAAATTGACCAATTTAAACTAAATAAAAATTAAAGTAAATATGTAATTTAATTGAAAGAAATTTAGTTATACTGAAGGAATTGATTATGACTAGGACATATGTAAAGCAAAATGAGAGAATGGAACACTTTAAGACCAAGATAGGTAGTTAGGAATGAAAAGAAATTGGATCAAAGTAAGAAATTAGACTGGATGAAGGAATGACAAAGTAGTAGCAGCAGCAGCAGCAACAGTAGTAGTAGTACTAATAATAATAATAATAATAATAATAATAATAATAAACTATAAATTCATAATTTAACAATTAATAAAAATAATTAGTAAAAAATATAATAAACTTGAGTAAAATTAAATAATTAAATAATTATACTAATTAAATTAATTATGTATTGATGTTAAAATTAGTGTTGATTTCATTTGTATTGATTAAATTAATTGTTTTGATGAGCCTAGATACCTGTTCAAGATTAACTTTTTAGGAGTAAGTTTTGAATAGTCCCCGTTTTGATACTTTTTTTAAACGTCCAATCTCACTTAGGATATGGATGTATAAATAGTTATTGATTACAAGAAAAATATCAGGGTCATTTCCCTAATGTTCTCTAGGTACATATGTAAATGGATCATTCTATTTACGTTGTATACTTGAAAAATTGAGGAGAAATGCTGTTAGATTTTTCTTGGGATTGGAAACTAGATATGCATTCGCTAGTAAGATTTGGCGTTTAAGGATGTGTTAGGTTAAAGTGATAAGAACCCAAAAAACCAAAATTTACCGTGGTTGAAAGTGATGTGGTTTATTTTAAATTTTATTTCTTTCTGTAGTTAGATATGGATCGAAGTTAGATGTATGATAGACGAAATATAGTTGAATTTATGAATGGAGTTGAGGGATTTATTAGAAGTGTGATTGAAAATCAGATGATGAAGAAATAATCAATTATTGCATGTCTATGTGTTGATTGTAACAATATAAGAATATATTGTGATGAAAACTCATATTATACGGTGTGGTTTTATAGGAGGTTACACACGATAAACATGACATGGTGAGAGTGTAGTTGCTAGGACAAGTTCTAATTTTGAATATTAGGGAGAAAATTACCTTGATGATGGAGGGAATGACTTGACGAATGATGGGTTGGACAAGATGATACATGATACGGAGAATTTTGTGAAAATGCTGGAAGACCTTGAGAGATTGTGCTTTGATGTCAAGAATCCTTTGTATCTTGGTTGCATTAAGTTCACAAAGTTGTTAGCCGTGTTGAAACTATGCAACATGAAAGCCAAAAATGGATGGAGCGATAAGAGTTATATGGCGTTATTAGAACTTTTACAAGAGATGCTTTTGAAGAGAAATGAGCTTCCCATGTCATCCTACGAGGCTAAGAAAATATTGTGTCCCATGTGTATGGATTATAAGAAGATACATATATATTCGAATGATTGTGTACTGTATCAAAATGAGTATAAGAACTTGCATGAGTGTCCTAAGTGTGGGGCATTGCATTATAAGCGTGGGAAAGTATCTTTTGATGATAAGAAAGGGGCTCTAGTTAAAGTATTATGGTATTTGCCAATAATAAAAAGATTCAAACGTCTGTTTGCAAATGTGAAAGATGAAAAGAACTTGAGATGGCATGAGGAAGGTAGGAAACAGGATGGCAAACTCAGACATCCTACAGATTCTCCACAGTAGAGAACAATTGATTCTACATTCCCTGAATTTGGTGGTGAAGTCATGAATTTGAGGCTCAAACTATGCATAGATGGAATAAATCCCCATGGCACATTGAGTAGTAAACATAACACATGGCCAGTTCTCTTTGTGATTTACAATATGCCTCATTGGCTAACTATGAAACGCAAGTATATAATATTGTCAATGCTGATTTCAGGGCCCAAACAACTGAGAAATAATAATGATGTTTACCTTACAATACTCATTGATGATTTGAAACTGTTGTGGGATGAAGGTGTGCCAGTGTATGATGCATATACTGAGAGTATGTTTATCTTACATGTTATGATATTTTGCACTACAAATGATTTTTCAGCTTATGATAACTTGTTTGGGTGCACTGTGAAAGGTGCCAAAACATGTTTGATTTATGAAGAAAACACAATGGACCAACGGTTAAATTATTGTAAGAAAAAAGTGTATATGAGTCAATAGATGTTTTTCCCTTCTAACCACCCTTATGTAAGAAAAAAAAGTCTTTCAACAGACCAACCAAGATATG
The DNA here is from genome assembly GCA_949630135.1 of Balakata baccata. Classification (NCBI taxonomy): domain Eukaryota; kingdom Viridiplantae; phylum Streptophyta; class Magnoliopsida; order Malpighiales; family Euphorbiaceae; genus Balakata; species Balakata baccata. The sequence continues at coordinate 74,947 of CATIWF010079504.1, read as the reverse complement.
AGTAGCTCAATTACCTTTAGTTGGAACTCAAGTATATGAATGTGTTAGAGAAATTGAAAATGTATTTGGCAAACCTAATAAGACTATTCAAAAAGGCTCGTTGAATAAAAAATATGTGTTATAGGATCTTCTATACTAGGAATATTTGTTGGTTCGACACTGTATTGATGTTATGCTTATAGAGAAAAAAATTTTTGATTCTGTAATAGGGACACTGTTGAACAAACCGAGAAAAACAAAAGATGGTATAAAGGTTAGAAAAGACATGTTAGAAATGGGCATACAGATGGAGTTTGTACTGCAAGATAAGGGGAAGTGGACATATTTTCCTCCGACATGTTATATGCTGTCTACAAATGAGAAAATAAGCTTTTGTGAGTGTATTTATGGTATTAAGGTTCCACATGGATATTCATCAAATATAAAAAGCCTCGTGTTGATGAAATATTGAAGTTGGTTGGTATGAAATTCCATGACTGTCGTATTTTGATGTAACAATTCTTACTGATTGTAATCCGACGTATATTACCAAATCATGTAAGAAATATTATTACAAGACTTTATTTTTTCTTCCACGCAATATGTTCTAAGGTGACTGATCCTGAAACTTTGGATGAATTGGGCTACTATTGTTGTTACCCTATATCAATTTGAAATGTATTTTCCACCTTCATTTTTTTGATATAATTGTGCATTTGGTTGTTCATCTTATGAAAGATATTAAATTGTGAGGTCTAGTATTTTTGAAGTATATGTACCCTTTTGAAAGATTTATAGGTATCTTAAATGAGTACGTAATGAACCGGTATCAGCTTGAAGGTAATATAATTAAAAGTTACTCAATTATATCTTAAAACGATATGTGAGGAACCTGTAGCGGTTTTACAAAAAAAAAAAAAGCTATGAAGCCTATCATTGAAGAGAGAATTTTATCAAGTTTGAGCGGTTGCATGCTTAGCTTGCATGACTTTGTTTCCGATCTAGATGACGAATACATGTTCTAGATTGCACTAGCAAAAAATTTATTTTGGTATCCAGAAAAGATGGACAACGTAGTCTTTGTCGAACGAAAAGATATCTCTCAGCTATTCTCCATGGAATGGCTCAATTTCTCGGTCCTGCAAATTTTTGTACTGTAAGATTATAGTGTGTATAGTTAAAATTACTAATATTGAACTGCTATATTCTAAGGTAGTTTTAACCTACGTCAATTTTGTGATTCATGCATTCAGGTGCCTTTATAGATCATCTATACCGATTGGTTTTCTTTGTCCAAGTTTTTTAAATAGGTTGTGTACGAAGGAGAAGAAATTGGTGCAAAATAATATGATAGTAGCTCTGAAGGTACAACAAGAGAAGAATTTCATTATACTGTCATATATTCAAAAGTAAGATAACATTTGCATAAACATATTTGCTTTATATTTTATTATGACATTTTTATTAATTTTAACATATTTATATGTTTATAGTCAACACTGGATATTGATTGTTTTTAATTGTGCACAGAGTGAGGTATATTTTATGAATCCTCTAAATAATTCTAACAAGCCATTACCTATTAGAGAACCTATAAATGAGTAAGTTATCATACTTACACTAATATTTTATTCTAATTTTTTGTTATATTGACTGTATGTTTTAGTAGATAGATTATAAGTATTAGTACTAGGAAATATATCTCCAACGCTTATATTAGAAATTCATTGATGTAAGAATTTTATTATTCCTGTATACTAGTTAGATTTTAATTTCATCATGCCCTTTTGGTACCTATATCAATTTTTTAAATTATTTTTTTTTGTATTTTTTCTAAGTGCTTGAGACAATATGGAAGTGTTGAATGCACATACTATATAATGAGATATATATGTATGAGATAGTAACCCACCATAACACGAATACATCACTACTTAAAGTAATGTTATTTATGATACTAGCTTATATGCAATTTATTTCAATTATAGCTAGCTAGCTATTATAATTCATATAATATTTTCTATTTTGTGTTTAATTTGTATTATAGACAACTTTTGAAAGTGAACCATATAATTGGGCACAAGTTGATGAAGTTTAGAAAAAGTGGTATGATTTTTTTGCAAGTGCGTGTATATAAGATTTTAAATGTGATTTTTTTTTTTTGCAAGTGAATTTGTAGATTGTAATTTGCCAAGTTGTATTACAATTTTTTTTTTAAATGCAAGTTGAATTGTTTCATTGTATCTTGAATGTAATGAGTATGGATTGTTGAATATATGTTTGTGAATTTGGATAAAATGAATTTGAGTTGTTTGACGAATTGTTGAGTATGCTTTGTGAGTTTAAATTGTTGAAAAGCCTATAATAGCTTATGTGTTGAAGTTGTAGAATGCTTGTTATTGTAGTTGTATAATTGTACTTTTAATTTGGATGTTGGAAAGCCTATTATGGTTTGATTTGAAGTGTTTGCTGCAGGTTGTTTGAAATTACAAGTTACGGGTCTACAAAAATTTGTATATATTATAAAAAAACTAAATAAATCTGTTTTGTTGTAAAACAAACATATTTGATCTACTTAAACGTATTTGTTTTTAACAGATGCATATGATCTACCCTTCAATACGTCTCTTTCTTATAGATCTGTTCATAAACAGATGCATCTGACACAAAAAAAGAGATATAAAAGATATTTTTCTGTACTGATGACTTAAAATATTTCTTAAGTCATAGTTATAGTTTTGAAGTGAAAACTAATCAATAGAAAGAAAATCACGCTATTCAAAAACTAGCCGTTATTTTATTTTTTGGTGAAAATTTGTCAGTTATGACATTAAAATACTAAATTAGAATAATCAGTTAGAATATTAATTTTCTTACCAATGAAAAATACTATGTTAAAAATTTTTATACTTTAAGCTTCACTTTTAGACTAACTTCATTATGACTTTATATTCATATCATAATATACTTCTTTGCACAAGTGTCTATTTTCTTGAATAATTACCCTTTTTACTTCCAACTCTTTGTATATTAAAATATGAAATTAAAACAATAATATAGCAACTTTTAAAACTTAGATCATGATTTTTAAATCATCAAAATATGAGATATAGAGCTGGCAATTTATGACATGACACGATTAAACAACATGGACGTAGACATATATGAGTTTGAGCTTAACGAATATGAATCATAACCATGTAAACACAATTAAGACATAGAAAAAACAGTATCATAAATGGATTTTGCTCGCTTAATTTGTTAAAACACAATTAGACATGATTAAAAATATATAAAAGATTTAATTATTTTAAAGTCAAATTATATAAAATATTTAAATATATATTATAATATTTATATATAATAAATTTATAATGTATTATGTTAAAATTAATTGTATTAATATATTTTATATATAAATAAATATTGTATATCTATTATTTTTATAATTATATTAATATTCGTGTATAATTGTGTTCCATGTTGTGTAAGTATACACGTGTAGACATATTTAGTTGACTGCATCAAATAGTTTCATGCCATATAAAGTGTACACAAGACACGATACGATTAAAACAGTACGAAATAGGACACGATTAGATATGACACGACACCAATTGTCAGCTCTAGATATAGAGATTGTAGCATTTGAACCAACAACTCTCTTGTTTCCTCTCAACAAAGTGAAGTGGATTACTCTCTCAATATTGTTGATTTTCATACATGAATTGGAGGCTATGTTAGCTTGGGGTTGAAAGAAGATTATAGGGTTCCTAGGAATCCTAAGTGAAACTAAAGCAATTGCTTTAATCCCTCAAACTACACTAGAATTGGGCTTTGTTGAAACTAATTATGGAATAAGGAAATTTCACTAGTTACTCATTTTAAACTTTTTTTTTCAATTTTATTGAATTTCTTTCTTTTGTTTTTTCATTTTTACCTTTTTTTTTTAATATATTTTAGAATAGTATTTCTCAAGTTTCATTATATTGTATGCAATTGTTTCGTCTGAAACCACCTACTACTCACATTCTATCTTCTCGAGAGTATATGTTTTTTCTCTTTAATTTATCAGTTCCTTCATTTTGTGTGTTTTTATTCTATGATCGCACTCTCTCTCCTTTTGTGTTGTTTTCATTTGCAATCATTTTTGTCTTTCAATGTCAAATACTTCTTCCAAAAGAATAAGAACCTTTTTAAGTGACATTATTTGAAAGCTAAAGAAATCGAGGTTTGATATGGAGGAAGCAGTTGGTTCTATGATGGTAAGGGTTACTAAGGGGAAGATAGTGGTAGTTGGTTCTAAGAAGGGGACAGTTACTAAGGGGAAAAAAGTTGCTAGGGAAGAATGTGAGTGATGGGATTGTTGTGTTTGAAGGGAAGATTGGATCAAATGTAAGTTTTGTGTTTTATATTTTTTGTTTATCATTTTTTTCAGAGTTTTTTGTGTTAATTTGGTGTTGTTATGGGAATGAAACTTTTTCAAGGTTTACCCTAGATATACCTAATGTTTACTGAAGATTTATTGCAGTTTATCTAATGCTTGTCTAAGGTTTATTGAAGCTTTTATTATGTTAGAGGTTTTTTAGATTGCATTTGCTGATTTTTTATTGAAATCAACCCAAAGTTTACTGAAAATTCATTTAGAACTTTAATTCCTAAACATTTTTTATGAGGTTTACCCAAAGTTTACTGAAGGTTTACTCTATATGTATCTAGAACATGAAACCTTATATCCTTTGTAGAGGGCTTACCCAATGTTTACTCAAGGTTTACCCTATTGTATATTGAATATGAAATCTTATATCTTTTGTAGAAGGATTACCCAAGGTTTACCTTAGATTTAATGAATGTTTTTTTCTTTATGGATTTTATGAATGTAATATTGAGATTATATATCAAGGGGTTTATGCATTGTTTACTCTAATTTTAGCTTATATTTATTCAAGGTTTACTAAAGTTATCTAATATATACTGTTATGTTGTTTACTACTTACAATACATTACTTTGATATATATTGATTTCTTTTTTCTTGTTCCTTTTAGGATGGCAGATTGTTTCTTAATGCTGATGATCATAATGTATCAAAGCTGGACTGTGTGTTTGTGAAAGATCTGGTGAAGGAGAAGCTTTTAGAGTATCTGAGTGCTGAGTAGGCTAAACTATTTCGTGGGACCTGCTTTGGTGCTTATTCGGATTTTCCTGATATGAAGTTACAGAATCAGCTAATACACCATTTGTTACTATGGGAGATTAACTAGCATAATATTAATGAGATGTGGTATCTAATCGATGGTCGACCTATGCATTTTTCTATTGGAGATTTTGCTATCATTACTGGTGTGAAGTGCACCAGTGATGAAACTCTAATGGGATATAAGGGTAAGAGCAATGTCTCTTACATAAGTATTTTGGTCAATTTGATAAGGTGGACAAGTGTTCTTGAAGAGGTTTTCATTCGTGGGAAATGGGAGAGTGATGAAGATGTGTTGAAGATTGTTGTTCTTTATTTCTTAGAGTGTTTTATTTTTGTTTCTTCCTCCAAAAAGCTTATGCCAATTGAGCATTTTAATATTATGGATAGTGGTGATTATCAGAACTACCCTTGGGGTAAAATTGCTTATTTTGAGACCATTAATTCATTTAAAGGTAAGGTTCACAGTGGAGAGAAGTCTAGTTATATAGTAATTGGGATTTCCATTATCTCTTTAAGTTTGGTTTCATGAATGTGTTGGTGCAGCTGAAAGTAAAGTTGCCACTCATGTTGCTTATTATGTGCCACGTATTTTGAACTGGTCTTGTTCTGGTACATTTGCTCCTCTATTCAAAGTGTTGTAAAGTTCGTTTTTTCAGAAGAAGGCTTCTCTTGTAATTTCTTTATTCTTTTGTTTTGCTTTTATTTTTTCAATTTAAATAATTTTTGGTTTGTATTGTAGATTAATTAATTTGTTTTAGTGTGTTAAGTTTTTATATTTGGTTTTATTGATTATAATGTAAAGTTTGTAAATGATAAGGCAATGTACAATAAGGTTTTTTTGAGATTTATCCAAGATTGACCTGAGGTTTACCCAAAGCTTACATGAGGTTTACCTGAGTTTTACTAGTGGTTTACCTAGGGTTTACCCACTATTTATTAATTTCATATTTCTATTTTTTTTTGTTTTAGATAAATTTGAAAATTAATTAACCTACAGAGGATGAGAAGAAGTTAATCATTTCTGAACTTTTTTGAAGAGTGTTGTAGCTTTGGGAAAATCAAATCCTTCAGTTCCTAATTTTGGGAATATTCTGGAGAAAAATCTAGGTGCTTCTTCTTATCAATCAAATGAGAAAATGCTATTTGCCATAGACAGATCAAGATTGAGAAGGAGATTAGTGCATTTAAATCATTCATTCAGGAGAAGATGGGTGAGATTTTTTACCGTTTTCTGTCTGGATTCAAAGATTGATTCTATTGGTTTCAATAAGAATGAAGTTGAAGGAGATAAGGGTGAAGAAATTAAGAAGAGTATTGAAGAAAGTTCATCTCATTCTGAATCTAAGAGTGAAGATTCTGAGTTCAAAGCAAGTGAAGAGAGTGGAGATGAGAATGATGATGAAGATAAAGAAGAAGATTATGGTAAAAAGAGTGATGATGAAGTTCATTCAGATGAGGATAAGAAGAGTGATGATGATGACGACAAAGAAATGAAGAATGATAAAGATAAGAAAAATGATATTGATGATATGCTGATAATGATGTTGATGGTACTAAGAATGCTGGTAATAATGGAAGTGATGGTGAAGAAGATATTGCTGTTGGGAATTTTATTGATGATAACATTGAAAATGTAGATAAGGCTAGTGGTGAAAATGTAGATAATGTAGTTAACAAGGCTGATAGTGGTGAAATGGAAGTAGATTTAGTTGTTTCTACTGAAGAGGATTTTGATAAGGATCCTAGTAATCCATTTTCATTTGTGGCTATTTCTGAAAAAAATAATTATGATTTTGTTTTGTAGGTTGTTAAAGGGCTTGTTGTTTGTTTCTCAATCAATTGTAAGTTATGAATTTTTTTTAATTTTTGTGTTTTTTTTATTAAGGGATTAGAGAATAAAAGTTATATTGATTCTTTCTATAATAAAGGTGTCTTGGCTGAGATTGACGAGATTGAAAGAAGCAATAATGCCTCAAAGGATACTGTTGATGTTGTTTTTGTTTCTAAGGAGCATGTAAGCTTTGTTTATTATGTTATGATATTTTAGTTTGTGACTTATGAATTTTAGCTAATATTTTATTGATGTATACCCAAGGTTTATCTAGAGTTTATCCAATATTTACCAAAGGATTTAACATAGGTTTACCTAGGATTTAGTAAAGGTTTACCATATATCTATCTAAAGTGTACCCATATGTGTCCAAGGTTTATTAAAGGATTTGCCCAACATTTACTTAGGGTTTACCCCAAGGTTTACAAGGTGTTTACCCAATATTTACCAATGTCTAGCCAATGATGTTACCCAAAGTTTACTTTGGATTTACTTAAGATTTACCATAGATGTAAACAATTTATAGCCATGATATTTAGTCTATATTGATCTTACATTTGTGTTCATCTTTAATTATTTTTCAGAATGTTGAAATAGATTTGAATAAGGCCTCAGATTATTTTTATGATGATTCTATTTTTGAGAAGATTGATTTAATTGTGAAACAACATGGAGAGTATGTGGAACCGTCTGTTAAGTTTTTCTTCCTATGTTGATTTTGTGTTCTTATTTTATATATTATATAATGTCTTTATATATGTACTGTTATTTTTTAACATGCAGTTCATGTGGATGTTATTGATGCTGTTGAACCATCTTTTACTCTGTTGATACCAACTCTTGAAAGCCAACCATATATGAAAGATTCAAATACTATAGAATCTACTGCTGGTGATGTTACTCCTCCTCTTGAAAAGCTAGTAGAGAAAAGTATATAGCAGTTGATCAATGCAAGAGAGATGGGCATGAGTTGGTAACGTTTTCAAAAGGAAGACTAAACTGGGTACTCATGTGAAATCTCCTTTTTTCAACAAATTTGGTTTATTAGTAGAGGATTCAGGTTCTGAATCAAGAGGAGAATTGAAGCTGTCATATCCTTTTAATGATTGTCTTCATAAGGGACTTGCTTATACTGCTCAATATTATTTTTATGATTGGATTGTGAAAGGTCAATTGAAGAAGAAAAGGTAAAATTATTTAACTTTATTATTTAATGTTTTTTATGTTTCCTTTTTGTATTTTATTATTATTTTTTTTTTTACTTCTTGTAGTGTTAATAAAGTGTATAGATTTGGTGAAGGTAAAATCGAGCCTGAACTGGATTTTGTGGTTTCTACTGCCTATGATAAGATCTGGTTTTACTAGCTTTGCACTGTGAACTGTTATTTGCATGAAGTGTAAGTTTTTTTTATTCATAGCTAATCTTTTGCTCTATTGTTTAATTTCTGAATGAAAGTATATCCAAAGTTTACCCTAGATATATTCAAGGTGTAACGTTATACTAAATGTTTACCAATATATACCAAAGTTTACCTAAAGTATACATGAGGTTGCAGTTATTATGCCAAGGTTTACCATAGTACACTGAAGGTTTACCCTAAGATTATACATGAAAGTATACCCTAAGTATACCGAAGGTTTACCCTTATAATTACTAAAGGTTTATCTAAAGTATACCCAAGGTTGACCATGTTAATTCTGTTTGCTAATCATTTTATGCTTTTTATGACTAACATTTATTTATTTTTATTATTTGCAGCACTTTGATGTGATATTCTATTACTTTAGGAAGAGAGCTAAAAATGTATAGGAATGCCCTGTCAAGTTTACAACAACAGATTGCCATTTCCACTCTTACATCAGTAATTTGTATAATCGGTACATTCAAGCTAATAAGAAAGACAAATCTGTAATCTCTATTTTTGATGATATAATGACGGATACTATGTTAGGTCTACGACTTCAGTATAATACACCATGGGTGGAAGTGGACCGTGTTCTTTTTCTTGTTCATGTAACAGATAGAGATCATTGGATTCTGGAAAGGCTAAGTTTTGAGGATAGATGCATATATGTGTACAATTCATTGTCAAGTGTTCAACAAAGGGTTGCTGCTGCAAATGCTTTGAAGCCTTATTGTGTTATGCTTCCACTTTTTCTTTCTATTGCTGGCACATATGATGGGAAGAGGCAACAATATATGAAATCTAAGGTGTATGAAAATAAAAGCTAGAATATGGTGGAAGTTCAGGCTATGCCATAGGAAGAATCTACATGAGTATTGAATTATGTTTTTTTTTCTTTTATATATTTCAAGTGATTGTTGTTTTTTTATTTTTTGTTTTTAATTTCTTTTAGTGATTGTGATGCATTTGTTTACCTCTTTATTGTCCTTGGCAAGGACAGTCCTTCTGAAGTTGCCATTGATTTGTATAGAGATAGGCTTGCTGTGTCTTTATGGAAGTATGGTTAAGGAAAATTGGATGGCACAGTTGAAAGCGGCAGTGAGGATCATGCACTTAGAAAGTTGAAGAAAATGAGGAGGGGTTAGTTTATATGTGAATTGTAACTTTTACACTTTTGTATTTTTTTTATGTAATATGTATTCTTTCATTTTGAAATATAATATAAATATGATTCATTTATATCATTGCCTCCAAAATTTTTCAGTTTACGATAGATTTTTGTTATTATATGTGATGTTAATGTTTTTGTGTTATGATTCTGATGTAAATTTTCTTGTGGGTGTTGGTATTAGTTTGTGGAATTATAGGTATTCCAATCATTTTCAAGTGATATTATAGAGGTTTACTCGAATTTACCAAGGTTTATCCAGGAGATATACCAGAGGTTTATTCAAAGTTTACCCAAATATTTCACACAATTAGTAGATATATTCCATAGGTTTAGCCTAAATTTAGTTTATGTATTCTAGACTCTTACTTGACATATATTAAAGGTTTACTCAAGGTTTACACAAGAAATATACCGGAGGTTTATCCAAGATTTGCTCTAGATATTTCACATATTTTAGGAGAGATATTGCATAGGTTTACCTAAGGTTTACTTTATGTGTTTCACACATATAGCAAATAATTACCTACATTTTTGCATGTTAATCTGGGATTTAAAAATATTATCATCATGGATACTGGTTACAATTACTAAAATTTATTGTTTATTCAAACAAAATGTTGTTTATTTTGGTACATTTATTCATGTTTTTCTATTGTATGTTGTCCACATCTGCTACATTTGTTTTATTTTTTTTTTTTTTGTCTCCCATAGTGCCTATATTATTCTTTTCTTTGGTCTTCCAACTTTTATCCTTCCTTAGGGAGGTTTCTCTTGTATTTTTTCAACTTCTATTGGTATTTTCCAAGTTGATAGTCTGCCAAGTGGATACATAGTTCCATCATATGTTGCTAGAAGATTTTCTTTTGTGTAGGAGTGTGAGCAATAAGGATATGGACCTTGGTTTATGTGGTTTAATGCAGCTAATGCATATGGACAGCATATCTCATCAAGTTGAAATCTTCTACATGTATATGTTCTTTCTAACAAGTTTACTATGAATGGATTTTGACTTTCTTGTACATTGAATAAATGATCAGTCAATCCTTTTACCTGCATGGAATGACAATTTTTTTTGTTAGTTTTGTTTTAAATTTTTATACAGTATTTAAGCTTTATGTAAGATTTACTCAAGGTTTATCTTAGGTTCACCTAATGTTTATGTAAGGTTTACCTAAGATTTACATGAAGTTTACCTATTGTTACCTAAGGTTTACCCAATTTATCTAAGGTTTGCCGTAGATGTTTCCTAGCTTTATCTAAGATACAACCAATGTTTTACCTATGGTTTACCATAGATCTTCCCAAGTTTTACTAAGGTTTACCTATTTTGAATGTTTATTAGAGATATACCAAAAGTTTACTAGCAAGTATCACATATGTACCAGAGCTAAAGCATATATTTACTGAATTTTTAAGCGAATTGAGAATTTTTACCTGCATTTTCATTGAGTGGTGGTAGTTTTCTGATAGCATCTATTAAGGTCTTGTTGCTAACTTTGTGAAAGTTACCTTTGCACTGTTTCGATTTTTATAAATCCAGCATTGTATTAAACCTTATAGATACTTTAGTAATGTTACTACTAGTAACTCTCTAGATTCTTTGTTTGTTGTATTAATTGATTTGGTTATATTTGATGTCATCGCTGAGTATCTATTGTTTGTTGCATAAGCTCTGGCCCACTTGTGGTATCTAATTGATGTAAGATAACGTTAGAGCCTTGCATCTATGCCATCTATCTCTTTCATATACATTTCACATTCCTTAATAGTATATGCATTTGCTGCCCTTAAGGAATGGTTTTTTGATGTTCTTTGAGTTCCTTTTGAAGTTTGTTTTGAGGTTGTTCAAAAGGTAGTATGTCCATATACCATGTGCAGCTTCAAAGTGGGTATATCTTTTTTATTACTTTTTGTACATTGTCATTTCTATCTAAAATTATGTAGATTCATTGAGGATAGCCAAATGCTTCTCTAACTCTTATGAAGAACAATTCCCATGATGCATCATTTTTAGAGTCGACAATTGAGAATGACATAAAGATTTTACTAGCTGTATCTTGTGTTGATGTTGTTAGCATTGTTCCACCGTATTTTGCCTTTAAAAAGGTGCCATCAACTACCATTACTGGTCTGTAGTGTTTCCAGCCTTTTATTGATGCATCTAATACCATAAATGTGTAGATTGTTGTCCTCTTTTTTCAGGTCCACAAATGAGCTTGCATTGTTCACTTTTAATGTGTACAAGAATTTTGGTAGTAGAGCATATGATTCATCTGGTTTACCCCTGACCATTTTTTGTGTTTTTTCCTTTGACCTCCAAGATTTAATGTTTCATCCCATGCTGATCATTCATATCTTTTATAATCTCTTGGGTTTGTATTTTCATTTCTCACTAGCATATTTTAGCTTAATGTAATCAGCAACTATGGATGAACTTGCTTATCTTTTGGTCTGCCAGGTCTAACTTCCAGAGAGCATGTGTGAATGTTATTGAACTTTCTAACTTTAATCATTTTTTTATTTCCTGCCATTGTAAGAATTCTTTCAGATTGTTAGTCAGTAACATTGATTGAATATTTAGAAGTAATTTACCCAAGATTTATTCGAGATTTACTAAAGGTGTACCTAAAGTTTACCCGAAAATGTATAAAATAACAATTCCAATAGCTTTTGCTATTATAATCTTCCCAAACACAACTTTTTTTTTTGAGGTATTTCACCTCAAAATAAGAAACCGGATTGATACTAGGTATCAAATACAAAGAAAAATATAAAAAATAAAAATTTAAGCAATAAATAGATAAATAAATAGTGGGTTCCATCGTTTATATGGTTGCTTTTTTAAACGATGAGGTCTTCCCCCTCTTTTATTTAATTAATGCAATTATTGATGTGTACGGTTCACACTCCTTGGCTTTACCCATGAATTATCCAGTAATAGGTCTTTCAAAAGGAGATCTATCTATACAATAATGATACTTAATTATGAGGATTAGCTAATTTGTTGACCCTGTTAGTCCATTCTTAGTAAGGGCATAAATTTTTAGTCTTTTAATAAGATTTCCCCTACTTAATGGATAATCATTTGTCATTTGTTACTAATGAAAAATTCTTTCTTGTTTTAAATTTATGCATTTTCTCCATCATAAATATCATGATAATTATTATGAATCTTTCTTCATTAGACTGAGACAATTTTTTGTGAAAATATATGTATGGCCAAATGCATATCATATCTAAATAAGATTGGTTAAGCCTTATTTAGCAACTCCAGGAGCAACCGTTCATAGCCACTATGGAGAAATACTTTACGAAGGAGATACATTAATTACATTTATATATGAAAAATTGAGATCTGGTGATATAACGCAGGGTCTTCCAAAAGTGGAACAAGTGTTAGAAGTGCGTTCAATTGATTCAACATCGATAAAACTAGGAAAGAGAGACTTAGAGTTTACCCAATGTTTACGCAGGATTTACCCAAAGGTTTTCTCGATGTCTACCTAAGGTTTACCCAAAGATATACTAAAAAAATATAATAGATTCATCAGAGATCTCCATAAGGTTTATTAAATGTAAATCAAACATTTAGAAGAGTTTTAGAAATATAAAGTTTACCTTCTCTTGAAGCCCTAATGTATCATTTGCAATTGTTGTCTATGCATGTGTCATTGTATGTCTTGGTGTAGGATTTTTTGACCATGTATTGAAAGTGTTTGGTTATTGCATAGTACCTGAGCACTTTCTTGAATGTCTCATTGCTTATATTTGTTTGATTTTCTACGATTTCAATTCTTGATGTTGCATCACTTATGGCTTTCAGCTTCTGTGTTGACATCAAATACATCTTTTAATAATGCATTTGCACAATCTAAGAAATTTGTAAGTTGATTTTGATCTTCAGTATTTGTCGAGTAGTTTTCTGATATTGAAATTGCGTATCTATTTGCTGATTCAACTCTCATATGCTCTTCATTTTGGAAATAAATAAGTTTGAAATAGTTTGGATCAATAGCTCTTTATTGTACAATTATGTAAAGTGGCAGCCTTGTGACATCTATATTGTTTTTCTTAATATCTAAGTAGAATGAAAGACTTGTGTTTTTCTCAATTTTTAAAGGTGGATAATTGTCTTTCAACTTGTAGTGTATCTCAATGTATTTAGATCTTTATTTAAATGCAAATTGCTACATAAAATTCCCAACAGGTTGTCAAAGTTGCAATTAACTGGAATTAGTATGCCACTAACTTTGAAATCAATGTAATTTTGCTTTTCATCCCACTTCCTGCTTTAATATATGACTATTGGAATATTTTTCATTTCTTTCTGCAAATTTGAAAATTGTTAATAACATATTTAAGTATATTATACCAAGTGGTATGTGTTATTTATTTATTTTTTGTATTAAAGAAAGAGAGATTACAAAAAGTACACCTAAGGTTTAACCAATGTTTATCCAAGGTTTACATAAGGTAAATCCAAGGTTACACCTAAGATTTAGCCAATGTTTACCCAAGGTTTACCCGAAGTTTACCCAAGGTTAACCTTATATTAGCCTAGGGTTTACCTAAGATTTATTCAAAGGTTTACCTGAGGTATATCCAACGTTTACCCAAGGTTTACCAAGGTTAACCTAGGGTACACCTAAATTTTACCCAAGGTTAACCTAAGATACACCCAGGGTTTACCCAAGGTATACCAAAAGTTTACCAAAGCTTAAGCTAAGGTATACTTAAGGTTTACCTTAAGAATACCTAAGGTTTACCCTGTATTTACTAAAGGTACACCCAAATTTACCCAAGATCTAGCCAAGGTTTACCAAGGTTAACCTAAGGTACCCCCAGGGTGTACCCAAGGTTTACTAGAAGTTCATCCAAGGTATATCTAAGGTTTACCCACTATAAGAAAATGGTCAAATAATGACTCTAATTAGCAACTCTACCAATAGCGTTGCTGTTTAGAGATCCCATAGCGACGCCCATCGATTGAGTTTTTTGATATAAAATTAGTGATGCCACTGTGATGAGGTTGCGATGCTAGGCAATTGAATAATTTAGTGACATTAGCATTGAGTTGTTAAATGTGGCACCAATGATGGTGGGAAATATAGCGACAGAGTGTGAAGCTATTTAGCGACGCAATAACATGGTCTTGCTGTTTGATATTTCAGTCAGTTAGATATGCAACATAGCTTACCAATGCCAATAGGGCGTCACCAATTTATTGAATTAAAACACATAGTTTCAATTATTTTTTTGTTAGTGATGCCCAGCAATGCTAAGTTGACGTCGCTAAATTTTTAGTTCAATTGAAATAATCCTTGATCATAAATGTCCACAAATCCCTAACATATTCACACTCAGTGTCCTCCATTAATGCCGCCGCTACACCTCTCAGAATTCGGTTTGCCGTCCGTCATTGCTCCACTCGTAACTTTGTTCACCGTCCATTGCTTCTCCTCGCTAGATGTAAGTCTTCTTCTTCTTTATTTCCTTTTTGTTTTTTAGAATATGGATATTTCTTAAAAAAATTGCTAAGAATGTTGTTGCAATTAGGAAATTTCTATTGATTCAAAGCCTTGCACGATAATACAAGAAGAAAAATAAGCTTCCTCCTATCAGGAAATAGTAAGGCTTGCATCGTTTGTCTATCCTATTTTCTATTTTCTAGATCTATGTTACGAGTTTGCTTTATCATTTTTGCTTGGTTTTAAAGGTTGCTTTTGGTTTTTACTTCTGCCTCTTTTCCTTTGCTTATTTTTCTTTTGGATCTATAATTAGTTATATTATATTGATGGTTGACTTGCATTTTCTTCTTTGTTTGGTCTCTTATACATTGGTTGAGATTTGAGATATATTATTTTACTTATTATTAACTTAAAAAATATTTGTATTTTGTGCTTTGTATTTCATTCTTGCAATTATACTAATTAATTGTGTAATTAAACAAAGATAACTTGATCAAGTGATCTATATCACAAATTAATTAAAAGAGAATCCTACAATATAATAAATTAAACTTATATGGATTGATATATAATTAGTTATAATGGACTATAATTAGTGTAGTTCTCTTTGCTAAAACACCGATGGTAGAGTGGATCAACACCAATTGCTACAGGGATGACAAGAGAAATGATCACTGAGTATATTGACATTGATTTTTTTTTAGGAATACATATTTGAGATCAAGTTGTTTAGTTATGGCTATGTATAGCTCTTGCAAATTATATCTATCCCTTTATATAGACATGAAAAAAAAAATTAGGCAATCAAAATCCACCAGAACAGGAAACAAATTGAAGATTTTTTATTGGATTTAGCAGTTTAGCAAATGTTAAGAATTTTGAAATTTGTGGTAGCATTTGACAATGGATAATTCCCATGTTGGAAAACTAAGACACAATAAAGATTCATGGATATAAATTTTAGGAGGAAGGATAAGTTTTAGAAAGGAAACTTTGGAGGAAGAGTATTTTGGAAGAACCTAAGTTCATCGATTAACTTGTATTTTGAAAAAGAAATAAAGTAAGAAAGTTCTTTTCCAAAATACTCTTCCTCCAAATTTTCCTTTATAAAACTTATCCTTCCTCCAATATAAATATTGTAATAGGTATGTAGTAGCTAAAAACATATATATAGACTAGCACAAAGTTCATCTTTTAAATTTTCTATCATAAGTTATTGAAAAGTATGTTATGAATTTTCCAAGTTTTTGATTAAGTTAATCAAGGGAGCCATATAGACTAATGTCAAACTCTGCTTCCAGTATATCACATACTATTGGCTCATTTTTTTTTTTTTATAATGATTCATTATGTCAAACCAAACGAGTGACATTAGAGTTAAATACAACTATACTATAAGAAAACCATGAAATTGAAAAACAAAAAAAAAAGAGAAAAGAAATCCATGAAATTGTATTAGTTATTCTAATCTTTCCCATTGTTTAATAGATCAAATGGGGTTGAAATTGAAATAATATGAAATCATTCAGAAATCTTCTTGATGGATCAATAGGACTGTACATATAGTGTAGAAAAATAATAATAAATAAAGTACAAAAAAATATTGTATTAGTTATTCTAGGAAGGTGCCTAGTAGCCTAATGAGTAAGAAGAAAATAGAGGGATATTACAAATAAAACTATGTAGATTATGTCTACATGTGTGATTATTATTTTATTTTGGTAGTTGACCATGCTTTGTAATTAAACTTAACTATCATATTTTTTGTTCTAATATCATTAATTGTAATTGGTAATATTTTGTTACACATTTTTAATTCGTACTTGATGGTTTATTTTTTTTTTAACTTTCTAATTTGTATGATAAATATCTTGTTGATATATGTTAATTGCTTTGATAATTAGATTGTTTGATATTTGCATATGTTATTCTATTTAAATATATATATTTTTTAATTTCTAGATATATGTAGTTGCGTCAAGGCTTCATTGTTGTTCTTTGAACATGGTTCCTTATCCCATTCCTCTATGAATTTCTCTATAAATTAAGAAACTATTTGCAATCAAATGGAGGAGATGGAGAGGGATCAACAGAGAGATATGGAGAATGAGCAACAGCTACATAAAATCGTGGAGGAGCATATGTGTGTTTTGATACATGATTTCACACAGAGCACATAGTCGTAATCTACAGGTGCAGCTCCTCACTCTTCCTCGTCTAAAGATCCTCCACCCATTTTTTTATGAATATTTTTAACTTATACTGGGATTTTATTATAATATTGACTTTTAAGACAAATCAATGAATTGTAGACAGTAATAAATATTAAATAGCGTGAATGTTTTAAATTACATGATATGCAGATATTGTTTTATAAGTAGGTTATAAGTTGAATATTCAATGATGACCAAAAAGGTCATAAAAAATATAAATAGCAACACTATTAATGATGCCAAAAAGCATTACTAACAATAAAATATAAAATAAATAAAACTTTTCGACCCCAACAGTCGTATCTAATATAGCGATGCGCAAGAGGCGTCATCTTAGTTGTCGCCAAATACCACTCTTGTCATCCACTTTCAGTGATACTTTATATTTTAGCAACATTGTTTTTTATGTCACTAATAGTGACTCCGCATGTGGCATCTCTATTAGCGACGCCATTTTGAGTAGCGTTGCTAAATTTGGAGTTGGGACAACACTTTTTGAGACACAATTGTGGTGTCACTAGGGTGTTGCTAAAGGCATTAGCGATGCCAGTTGCCCTTATAGCGACGCATTTTAGGCGTCGCTATTTTCTTGTATTGCACCCAAGGTTTGTTCAAAGTTTACCTAAGGTATATTCAAAGTTTATCATAGTTTAAGCTCAGATATACTTAAGGTTTATCTTAAAAATACCCAAGGTTACCAAATATTAAACTAAAGTACACCATAGGTAAACCCAAGGTTTACCACAATTTAACATCAAACATATCAAAACTGTACAGACTATTTTCTTATCATTATTCAAGATTTACAATTATGTAGCAGCTTCTTATTGAAGGTTTACCATTATAGAACAAATATGTATGATTAATTTACCATAGGTTTACTGAAAATATTCCACATATGTTATTATGATTTCAATCTTATCATTTTTAATAGAATGAACATGATCGAGAAAAGCATAATTTATAATTTCTTAATTGATGATTAGTGCATTATACTCATTATATGTTCTATAAACCAAAATAAACATACCATTTGTTGTTGAAACCGATTATGGGAGAGAACTCCACAGATTTTTGGTGAAGACAACGACTACAATAGTTTGAATGATTAGGAATTTGATTACGAATCTAAAAGAGTTGGAATGATTTAGGAAGTAATTTGAAAAAGAAAGAAGATCGTGATTTGTTATTTTAAAGAGATCAAGAGAGATTTGAATTTGAAAGAGTGATTTTTGCACGACCTTTCAGCTTTTCTTTTTTGAAAATCTAATGATTAGTTTTTTGTATTTTAAAAAAAAATTTTATTGGCCAGTTTATTTGTAATCGATGATGTGTCTAGGTTTTTATTGTGGAATTCGATTGCAAGTTTGTTATGGACAGGTTGTTGGATGGTGTGCACTGCCGAATTGGCTTAAGATAAGGGATGGAGAGAGATCAGGGCCAAGGGGGTGCATTGGACCCCTCAAATTTTTGAAATTTTTTAAGATTGTATATATATTTTTTACTTTTTAATGTGTTTTTGCTATACATTTAATACTCTTTCTATATCTACTATTTTTTCATTAAATCCTAGTAGAAAAAAGTAATATTAAAAGTTTTAAGCTAAATTTTTTATATTTAAACTTTGTAATTTTTTATTAGATTTGTTTTAATATATTTAACTATCAATAATTAGGAAAATTTTTTTGTTTCGTCTAAAATAAGAGAGATTAAAACATATTTATTTAATTTTTTTAATTTTCATGACTATTTGATTATTTATTATGTGAATAATTATAATTGTTGATAATTTGATTTTTAAGTTACATCAGATCATGATTTTTAATTTATTTCATTTTTATATAATTAGAAAGTAGAATTGATATATTTTATTTTATTTTATATTATTTTAATAAAACCCTTTGAATAAAATTTCTAGTTCCGTTACTGTTAAGATTTATCCTTGCAGATGTTTTGTGCCTACCTGATGTTTTTCAAGACTGTTGCTGGCAGTTATAATAATGCACTGAATTTATGCTATATTTTCAAATATTTAAATTTATGCTTGTAACTAATTATAATGATTTCCTCAATTTATATTATTAAAACTTATAGATTAAATGAACAAATCATTAAAACTGAGAATTTGAGCCTAAGAACAGAGTTCTAGTCCATGTAATAAAGAAGTGCCTGTACATGCATGTTCATACGAAATAACAAATAGGCTTTACTCCACTTAAAAACTGCTCAAAATGTATCACACAAATGTGGTTTATTCGCTTAAGAATCTTCCAGCTTACAACATCTGTAAACAAGAAACAGCTACTAATTCCTTTTTATTGGCAAATTAAACAAAAGAAAATACATAATGTGTGCTATTTCATTTTCATATGATTAACTTTATGCTGTAGGATCCTTCCCAAACCCCATCAAAGCATGGGTCGCGAGCATCGATCCTCTTCTCATCATTTCCTTCAAATGCCCAAACACTGCAAATGTACTTGTTTCCCTGTTGCTTATTGGCTTCTTGTCCCACCTATACACATTCAGGCAGAATTTTAAGCGATCATATACTGAAGTAAACTGAAATCGTTTCTGCTTAAGTTAAAATCTAACAATCTATGACTGCATATTAGAGAATGATTTAAGAGTCATGCAGACCCTCAAAGAACATGGTTCATTTGAGTTTGAGCAGACTTTTCAACCTTACATAAATTCTACCAGAGACCTTAGAAATTCAATCCCATCCAGGCATTCACCAAAAACCCAAAAAGGAAAATTAAATTAAGAATAACAATTACATGCAGAAAAAATAAAATAACAGGAGATATAAATTACCATTCATTACACATTAAAATTACACTAGAATTGACCCTATATTCAGTAGCTTATTAGTGCTGCACTCTATAAGAGATTTGGATCAGAATGAGATTTTCATGTTTGAGGCTTAGAAATGAAAATGAGAGGAAGTGGTGACAGTTTTGTGGCCATTTCCAAGTTTGGTCATATCTTCAAACATAAACGACACTTAGGGAGCGTTTGGTTCAACTTGTGGTAGCTGGCTGATAATATTTGGTAAAATTAATTGAATTGTTGTTGTTGGAATGTAAAATTACTAATACATATATTATTTATTTCAAAAAATATATTCTTATATAATATATCAATAAACAAAAAAAATACAGTGACTATTTGATATAATTATATATTTTAATAATTAAAATAATAACAACAATAAAATATAATTTATTATAAATAAAAATATCTACAAATGTATATTTATAATTTATACATATATAATAAATTAATTTAATGTATTTTTAATATATTATATTTTATTTTGAAAAGACTAATTTTGAAGAAGTGTATTTTATTTTTAATAAAAAATTTTGCAAATGATGTATTGTATTTTGAAGAACTAATTTTGTCATTTTATTTTATAAGAAAAAACTCCTGTTGTTTAAAAAAAACTCCATATTGGAGTATATTTAAACAGCAGCTATTTGGACTTTCTATCAGCTACCATCTGCCGTTACCAAATAAAAAAAATTATCAATTACTTCCAAAAGCTGAACCAAATACCTCCTTAGTAGTGGACTATAAAGCCATTGACCAATTCTGAGTCCTCAACAACAAACCCTCTCATAAATCCATCAAGTTTCCCATTGAACCCAACCTCAATATGCCTCCAAAAATAAAAAAATTCATATATCAAATGCAACTAAGAAGATATCTGATTATGCTTCATTGGCTGAAAAAACTCTAGATGTGTATCGTTTGATAGGATGCTCATCTGATTATTTCAATTGGTTGATTGATAACAAACCAACTTCTGCAGCTAATTGTCTAGGTCATACAATATATTAATCTAGAAGTACACAAATATCTAGAAGTCTAGAACTCATCATTAATTAGATGCTATGTTGCAGTGAAACAAAGGGATGTTGCAACAATATATTTTATTTTATAATTGACAAGCCACCTGGTACCAAATTCTAAACTCAAGTTTAATAAGAATATCACTTATTGGAGATTCCAATTGAAAATTGAAAAAGAAAAAAAGCATTTTGGCAAACATCCCAACTCCTGGAACATACTACAACCAAGTTGGTAAAATGGATGTTAAGAAGGATTCATATCCAAGTTAAAGATAAGAATTTCAGGGTTATAACTCATACCAATCTTCGTGTCGAACAACTTTCCCATCCTCGACATATAGCTTGATGAGTGATATCATATCTATATTTTTCCCCAACATCTTGTAATGCTGTTTGTTGTCAATTAGTATCTAAACTCAAAAATAAAAAGCTTCAGATCTCTAAGAAACCAAATCCTGAAAAATAAAACAATAAACAAGACAAAGCAAAATTTCACACCTCATGCTTTCCTGGTGCCATTACATTTTCCTTGACACTGTAATCAACAATTCTTGATTCACTGAAGACCTGAAAATGTATGTAAGAAAAAAAAAGGAGGATAAAATTAAATAATTCTTGATATACAGTTTAACAATTTTCAAGGACTGATTAACTTTAATTAGGTCTTTAAAATACAAAAACCCTACACGTGTAACTTTTTATCTAATACTATTTTAAAGAGCAAGTTACAAAAAAGGAAAAATGCAGAATACAAAAGGCCTCCAGTTTGCAACATGCCCCTAGTAAAATCAAACAGCAACTTGTACTTCCCAGTTTCAACCGAAACAATTAAATTCTAGAGATTCCACAATGGTGGTTAAAACATAATATCACATATTTCATTGATCTATTTTGATCATTACGTGTTAAGCTTCAGTCTCCTTATTTGGTCTTCTAATATGCTCTGATGAATTACTTCAATAGTAATGGTCTCATAGACATGGAAAAGGAGATTTCTTTCAACCATCATCTTGAATCTATTCCTACTTAGCATACAAGATGTAGTTTAAAGTAAATCATATTTGTTACCACAAGAAAATAGTAACTGCACATCAGAAATGCATTCAATGCACTGTTGTCAATAGGCTGCGTAATGAAAATATTAAGTTGAAAACGTTCCCAAAACTGACAAATCATACAGAATATATAGATTGTCGACTAGATTAAAGAGAGTAAGGCAATGGTCTTTTTTCAACAAAAAATTACATATTCAAACTGCATTTCTTTTTTTTCTTTTTGGGTGGGGGGTAGGGTACATTTGGTAGAAGGTTGGGAACCATATGCCGCCTATTGTCATGCTTGTTCAAATATTTTCAGAGAACATCCTGATTAAATCTAAAATAAAGAATCAAAAATTTGATATGTCTAAAGACTGGACTGTATTACCAGCAGAGAAAAAGAATATTACCTTCGAAATTGAATAGAAAGCTGATTTGATCTGCTTTACCCTATCAATTTGAAAAATCAAATTCAGATATACTCATTGTCATAATAATTGCAAGAAGAAAATGGAAAACTCAGCACCAATTGAACAATAATAAAGGAAATTTTATGTTTTTTTGATATAGAATCAACTGAATAAACATAGAAATGAAAACCGTGTAGAACAAAACATAGACCACTTACAAGGAATATGATCCACAGTCTTACTGCTTAACTCTACATGTTAACATGGAAAACCCAAATTCCTGATTCTACTTGGGGCAATTATAATAGTTGCTTAGAACTATACAAAATTGATTATATTCTCAATCAGATGAATTTAGGGAGAGAATCTGATGCAATGTTTCTAATTCAGTTATGACTTATGACACTATCTTATTAATTCTTTCTTTTGTAACACCAGCACATACCCGTGAGCACACATGAGGGGATCTTCAAAGGAAGCATCTGGAGCATAGATATCAAAGTCATGGGCAGTGGCACAAGATCCATATCTGAAATAATCAATGAAAGAATCTGATCAAAATTTTGAACAGCAGAAGCATAAAGCTTCATTCTCACTCTTCCCCGTTTGAGTGTTATAAGTATAATGATTGCAACTGGACTACAATTTTTCTACCTACTTAGGACATCCCATCCTCAAATTTGCATCAAAATTTAATGCAACTAATAGCAAAAAGTAATTAGCAAAAATTCCTTCAAATAAATCCATGTTTCTTGAGATTATTAATAACTCAAACACCACATAATTTTATCATACAGAGGTGATTTACTCTTCCCCATTTCTAAATATTTCAAGCCTCAATTAATCCTCTACATTAATATTTAGAACTCATCAAATACTTGGAGACCAATCCTACACATATCAATCAAGTGAGACCAACTACAAAATATTTGGAAAACAATAATTTTCTAAGAACAGTACATCGATTTGAACCATGAAGGATTAGGAACATAAGAAAGAGAGAAGAAAGAAACTAACAAATTAAGAATATGGGGCATTATATCATCAGAGAAACGCTTGTTTGCATCAAAATCACATGATTCCTTGCCATAGCATTCCTTGATCTGATCCTTTTTATCTTCCTTATCTTCAACCAAAGAAGAATTAATAATGTATCACATAATCATAATTAAATCAATCATTTTAACGTAATAGAATTAATTAGTAAGAGAGTTTCAGATAAATATATTTACCTTGGGATGAAGATCTCTTCATAGTGGTGTGAAGTATACGTTGCAGGATTTTTTGGGTAGCCAAACAGGTGAAAATTTGATGATGGAAACACTGTGGAAGCAGAATTATTGCAGGTGCTAAAGAAGAAGGAGAAGGAAAGGGAGAAGAATGAACAAAATAGTACTGAGCGGAGGTAAGGACAACTGATACACCACTTGGCACAACTCTGGCCATTTGGCTTTTTGTGGCTGATCCATTGCTCACTTCAAATTTCTACGTGTATTTTTCTTCGCAAGAATAAAGAATAAAGCCATGTTTGACTTTGACGTTTGCAAAATATACTTTTCTAAACTATATATATATATATATATATGTATATATTGAAATTTTTTTAAACTTTGAAATCTATATAGATAAATAATTAGTTCATGATACTTATCCAAATTATTTATTATTTTATAATATTTTTTTATAAAATTTTAGATTTTTGGTGATTTTGGGTGGTCGAAGTGGCCTGCTATATATACACTAGTCTAACTGATGCACCAAAGAGGTGCATGTCAGCCCAAATGGCACATTTCCTCCACATGGCATGCCACATTGCATGCGCCATTTGTACTAAAGTACGCTTTTTTCCTTCAGTGAAATAGTTTCAGTATTTTTTTTTTCAAAATATCTAATTTTTTTAACTTATTATTTATTATTAAAATGTTAATATTAAATGTTAGAAAATTTGAGTTTGTAAAGCATTTATTATAAGAAATATAATATAATTATATAAGTATAAATTAATAAATACATTTAATTAATAAAAAAAATAATATAATAAATAAAACATGCATGCATGCAAAACAAAAGATTAAGGTGAATGTGCGGCCAAGTTAATAAAATTAAAAAAAAAAAAAAGGACTTGGTGTGCCACTAGTGCACTCCACCTCAACTCGCGCTCGACAGTCTATATCACCTAAAACTATCATAAATTTATAAATAATTTTGAAATAACTATTAATGTGGAATTTTGTTGAAAAATACCATAAAATGATAAATAATTTGGATAATTACTATAAACTAAAAAATATTTTTAGATACTTTTCTAAGAAAAATAATTAATAAAAAATTAAAAAATTAATCAATTAAATAACAAATTTAAATATACTATTTTAATATTCAACAACAATTTTAAATATTTTTCAAATTTATAAGAGCAACTCCAACAGTTTCTTTATTTTATATTTTATGTCATCCAACAATCTCTTTATTTCATGTTTTTGTCATCCTACCGCCTCTTAAAGCCAAATTTCTTACTTATAATTTTTAAAAGTGATATTCTCTTTTTTCATATTTAGGAGCAACAAGTCTCTATGCATATTTTGTTATTTCTCTTCCTTTTCTTTTTAAAAAAGTTATATTAATAAAAAATTTAAATAAAGAATGAAATAGATAACATTGGTGGAATATATGAGATTTTTGAGATAAATTAAAATAGAGAGTTGAATTTCTTATAATACAATAGGAAGTAATTTAGGAGTATTATTTGAGATGCTTCAAGGGTTAATTATTAGAAAATTATAATTTTAAAAACTCATAAAATAATATATATATATATATATATATATTAAAAAAATTCACTCTCGAATGTTATCGAATCCGTCTAATAGAGTGGTGAATTCTATTTACAAAGAATCCTTCCATTGGTGAGACGAATTCTATGCAAAATATGCTCCCAAACCCAAAATCCAATATCATTTTTGCACTAAACACTGTATATATATGGATTCTCCTGTTTGAAATTTGGAATTTTCAAAAATGCCAAAAACATTTTAAAATATTAAAACATTGTCGCTATTTAAAATTTTTTTCAAATCTAAAAAAAATCTAAAAATTATTACAATAGTATTTAAATTTAAAAAGTCACCATGAAATATACACAAATTGCCATTAATACAAAAAAAATATTATATGCAGAGGAGTATATGCTAACGGTTTGTACAAAAAAAAAAAACTGCTGTGTAAGAAAATGAAGTGACAATTTAGTAAATAATTTGAAAATTTTTTGAATATGATGAAAGAACTGTTGCGTATAATAAGCAGATATTTTATATAGCGGTTTTGTTCGAGGAACCGCTGCATATAATTGAATTTTCTAAACTGGTTTTCAATCGCTGGATAAAGTGTTTCATAAAAACCATAATTTCTCTTTCAGCTCCTTTCTTCTCTTTTTCAGCCCGTAGCTCCCTTCTTCTCTCTCTTTAACGATCCAAAGGTGCTGTCCACTCTCCATTTCACGCTGCCGCAGACGATGGAGCTCGATGTCGCTTGTTGAGTGTTGCCATTTCGTGCCGCTGTTGCCCCCATTTCGTGACAAATCTGGTGCTTCCCTTTGCTTGCTCGCTGCTGCCGGTGTTCTTCTTCTCCAGCCGGTAAGTTTTCTTTTTATTTTGGATTTGGTTTTGTTTCATAGCTTGTCAATTATTCTGCATAAAGATTTGGGAATGCAAAACTGATCTTCTACTTTATTGATTACTTTTCTAGATTTAAATTTTACGCCTTTCATTAGCGATATTTATGCAATTTAATTTCATCTGTTTGAATGTTGAAAAGCGGTGTAATTGAAGTTTTAGAACAGTTACTTTTTATTTATTTTTATCATTTTCTCGTTCTTGTTCTTAGGATACATAAATCAAAAACCAGACACAAGTTTTTTTATGCAATTTTCTATTATATTAGTTAATTTCCTGTTTATTATAAAGTTTATCAGTAATCTATTACAGGAATTTCTAAGATCTACATAGGCCTTGATGACAGTTAGTCCATTTGTTAGAATTCCATGATGAAATTGGTGACTTAATTACTCTCGAATTAAGGATGGGTAGGTTTAGGTTTGAGGTGTCAATTTTGCAGTTGATTAATATTATTGTGATGCAATATTAGTGGTTAGTCAAATGCAGTTTCTGAACATTATGAAAGTAATCAACAAATGATAAGAAACTAGTCAACCTTGAGAGAAATGTAGAACAGTAGAAGTGAATGATGAAATATCCATCTTATGGGTTTTGGCTTCTCATTGCACTGATGTAACAGGTGAAAGGGTATTATGGTTGATGGCTAAAGATGGAGTATTGATTGGGAATATGAACAATCATGATTAACTTCTGATGAGCATATTAGAAACTTTATTTATTCTTCAAGTTTGCATGTTATTGCATCTCAGTGATATAAGGTAATTCTTAT
Organism: Balakata baccata; assembly: GCA_949630135.1. NCBI lineage: Eukaryota > Viridiplantae > Streptophyta > Magnoliopsida > Malpighiales > Euphorbiaceae > Balakata > Balakata baccata. Next base: position 47,934 of record CATIWF010079504.1, on the reverse strand, counting down.
TTTGTAAGGAATTGGATGGTACTAACTAAATGATCTTTGCTGTTTAGGTAATATGTTTGTTTCAGCCCCTCTGGAATTATAAATGCTTTTTGGACTCCAAGTACTACTTTCCTTGCATTCCCAGCTGAATATAAGTTATTGAGATAAATTTATGGTCTTAAGTTTAGCATATATAAATTACGTTTATCTCGTATGTTGCCCAAACAATCACCAAGAGAGGGGTGGGGGAGTTAGTGGTGATGAATTGGTAGGAAAATAAAAAATTGTTGCTCACACAAGGAAGGTAAAAGATAAAAGAGATAAATACACGAATTTTATAAAGATTCGGATGTTAACTAACCCTATTCCTCTCCTCATTCTCAATTGGGTATTTACTAATCTAACCATCTAGATTACAAATAGACTTTTAGTTATCTCACTCTCAACTAGGTGTTTTACCAAGGCTAACACTCAACCCAAATTTCCCTTATATTTTAATGGCTCACACAATAATAAATTCCTTGTAATTTGGCTCATACTACCCAATTACAAGATAACACAAGTGTTTGAAGACTAACACTTGAACCCTTACAAAGCAATTAATTGAAGAAAGATTGAGAAAATAAATTGCAAGAGTTTTGGCACTTAGAAAATAGTTGGATCTTTTAAATGACCTTTTGGTAGGGTATTTATACTGATTACCCACCAATTAGCCGTTACAAATTGGTGTCATAACTCTTTCTAACGTTATCTTACAAGTACATTAAATATTGTTTGCAAAGAGGGGTTTCCGGCCGGGAACATGAATTTCCCAATCAGGAAATGACCTATTTTAACACGTGGCATCTTGTGGTTGGCTGAATGCTCCAACGGCTAGTTCCTATATGATTTTTCCTACTGGGACCCGATTGGGACTTCTTGTATCCTAGTCGGAATTTGCTCGACGATGCCATACTTAGGTCCTAGGTTTGCTGGCCTTGAATGCTTTTCTGTCGGGACATCAATCAGTTCGACTTTGGTCGTTTTGACTTTCAGATGATGTGGCACACTTTGGTGGTGCCTTCTTTTCAACGGTCATGTCCTTTTAAATTTTCCGATCGGACTATAACATATCCCGGTCGGAACATAGCCTGTCCTGGTCTACTTCAACTTCTAGAACTTTGGAAGATCAAAAGATAGTGTTTCTCGATCTTGACATATATTTTCCGGTCTGTACTTGAGTCCATGTCGGGATATACTTGTCCCGGTCATGAGTTATTCATTTTCAGGAAATACTTGACTTGTTCAATGAAAAATTCATAACCAAATGTGCTGAAACTTTAACACTTCAAAACAACAATAAATAAGGAAGTTAGTAACATTTAATTTGATTGTCGAGATCAAAATGGAGAGCAATCACTATAAGATTAACAATCTCTCCCTTTTTGATTTTGACAACCAAACTAAGCAAAAATAACAAATTGATAATGCATATATCAAATTGAAGTACTGAAAAATAATCTTGCAAAGTTTTACATCACTTGAAAGCAAAAAATGTATTGACTAACTTAAGCTAAATAAGATTATTAAAGTCAACATAATTGACTAAGTTATCAATCCAAAAATAGAGTTAATTTTTGCATAGTTTTAATATTCTTTTTTCTCTCCCTTTGTCAATGTAAAAAAGAATAGATACATATAAGGCAAAAATAAGCAATCACAAGGAGAGTAAGAAATAAACAATAAGAAAATATATTATTAAAAAAAGAAATGTGTTACATAAAAAAAAAACGTGTGATCTAAATATGATATAATCACACATCTAAGTAGTCTAAAAAACAAAAGGGATTTAGAAAAATAGACTAAGTTATGCATCTCCTTCTTCATTACTTGCCTCCTCTTCCTTTTCAACACCCTCTTCCTCTTCTTGAATGTCTTGCTCTCCCCTTAAATGGTGAGGCTTGTTCAAAGCTATGAGTGCATATATTAAAATTAAGTTGCCCTTGCATGCTGTGAATATCCAAATGGAGATATTGCATCATATCCCTCATGGTGTTGAAGGATTGCATTTAAAAGTCATAAAGACTTTGCAAGGTGATGTGTTGTAGTTAAGAAGGTGGCGGTGGAGGCATTTCTAGTGCATTTGAACATTTCCCTCCTATGGAAAGCCTTGTGCACTTTCTTAAAGCCTCTTGAGTTGCCTTTTGGGCTCATGCTCTCTAAAGACATAAAAAAAATGTCTACTTCTTTGAAGGGCCTTGCAATTGAGGAGATATTGGATGTCCAAGAAGCTCTCATATTGAGTGCAAGATGAAGAGAAAAGAGCACAGTTTTCATCCATCATGAGATGAAGATATTTTGTAAGATAAGTTATTTGTGCATGAAGAGAGAAGGTTCTTTTGTTAGTGGTGGCCATGGATTGAAATTTGTCAAGAAGAAGATGGGTCGTTTTAATAGGCCGATGGTGAATCATAGCATAAAGGTAAAGATGTCTTCACGAGTGACTTTCTCGTTACTTTCACTTTTTGTATTGATAGTGAAAGTAATGATACGATGGAGGATGAAGTGAGAGTGTCTTGATATGTTTAGCATTTGATTTTTTATCAAGGCGGGTTTCAAGGGTGACGCTTTTCCACACATCAAAGGAAGAGAGATGCATGGCTTCAGTATTGATAAGGCCTATCTTTTTGAAGCCAAAAGCATCTGCAAGTTGATGCTTTATCATCTCTTTTGTTGGCTAAAGAGATGAAATTGAATGCCGTAATAGCCAAGATGGTCCTTGGAGTCTTTAATCACTTGAAAAGTGGAGAGGAATTCGATGGTGAGTTCATCATGGCTAACTTCAAGGGCATCACAAAATTTTTCCATCCTGTTTCTTTAAGAGTGCCAATGACTTTATCATTAGCACCCAATTTTTTAAGATTGTTAATGTTAATGTTGCTGTTTGATATGAATTTCTTGGCGGTGATGCTGGCATACCGCTTCTTCTCCTTCTTTGAGAAGGCGTTGCATATATCATAGAAGGAAGAAAAGTTAGAGGAAGAAGAGGCTACTCCTTTGCCTCTAGAGACTCCTGATTTTGAGGTGCTAGTTTTGGGTACCATTGGAGAGGATGAGTAGTGAGAAAGTTTGATAGTTTTGGGTTTAGAGAAACAAAATATGAGAGAGAGAGAGAGAGAGAGAGAGAGTTTGGATGCAAAAGTGAGGAAAAGAATGAGAATAGTGGGGTATTTATAAAGTTTGGAGAGGCATGTTATCGTTTGAGGTGTTTTAATGGAAGTTGTGGCAAATGACATTTGATTGGTGTCAGTTATAAAAGGCTAGTATCGAGGCAGTCCTGAGCGGGATTAGGGGGTTCCCGATCGAGAACCTTCCAACGATCAGAAAAATTTGAACTTATGAGCACAGTCCCGAGGGGCCTGAGCGTGCATGTTTAAAGAGGTGCAACGATTGGATTATTTTCAAATGTTTCGATCGGGAAATGGGGGTTCCCGAGCGGGACATGAGGAATTACAACGGTCAATCCAAAAACCAATAAGTCATGAGTGAGAGGGATGATGTACCGAGCAGGAAATGTATTTCTCGAGTAGGAGTTATAGGTACTTAGAAGATTTAGAGGAAAGAAAGGAAATATGACTAAAGTACCCTAGTGTGATATATCATAGATTATAATCATGAATGGTTTTTAATAATTTGAGTCTCTTAGCCCATTAAATTGAACTTCAATAGACTTAAAATATCAACTTATGTATGCAAAAGTTCATGAATCAAATAAGAAGCATAACATCCACACTAATCAATTAAGGAGCATATAATTCACATAAATATTTTTATACACGGAAAAGCATGATTCAAATTTTCTCAAAACAATATGCTCCATCGAGCATACCAAGCTCTCTTTTTATAATGCAAAACCTTTCATCATTTAGGGGCTTAGTAAAAATATCCACCAATTGGTTGTTAGTGTCAATAAAATCTAATACCACATCACCATTTTGGACATGATGTCTTAAAAAATGATGTTTAATATCAATATCTTTGCTTCTAGAATATTGAATGGGATTCTTTAAGAGATTTGTTGCACTAATGTTATCACATTTGATAGGAATGTGATCAATCACTTGCCCTTAATCCTTGAGTTGTTGTTCATCCAAAGAATTTGAGTACAATAACAACCCGCCACCATATATTCCACTTCGGCAGTGGATAAGGCAACCGAAACTTATTTCTTGCTATGTTAAGAAACTAAACATTCATCAATAAAGTGATAAGTTTCGGGTGTGCTTTTCTATCTAAAAGGCTACCGGCGTAGTCAGCATTCGAAAAACCAATGATTTCAAATGAAATATTCCTAAGATACCATAGGCCTAAATACATGGTGCTATGAAGATATTTCAAAATTCTTTTCATCGCATTCAAATGTGATTCTTTAGGACATGGTTGCAATCTAGCACACAAGCATACACTATACATAATATCAGGTCTAGAGGCGAATAAATAAAGAAGTGAGCTGATCATACCTCTATAAAGCTTTTCATCAATAGCTTTACACTTTTCATCTTTGTCTAATTTTGTTGATGTACCCATTGGAGTCTTGACATTCTTGCATTCATCCATCCCAAACTTTTTGATCAATTCCTTAGTGTACTTGGATTGATTGATGAAGATGTCATCTTTGCTTTGCTTAATTTGGAGTCCAAGGAAGAATTTGAGCTCACCCATCATGCTCATTTCAAATTCCCTAGTCTTACATTTAGCAAATTCTTAGCAAAGATTCTCATTAATAGACCCAAATATAATGTCATAAATATAAATTTAAACAATGAAAGTGTCATGCTTATGTTTTTTTAATTAAAAAAAATGTATCAATATGTCCTTTTGAGAATCCATTATTTATAAGAAATACACTAAGTCTTTCATACCAAGCTCTAGGGGCTTGCTTTAATCCATATAAAGCCTTAGTGAGTTTATAGACATGGTTTGGAAAAACATGATCTTGAAAACCGAGAGGTTGCTCAACATATACTTTCTCCAATATAAAACCATTTTAAAAAACACTTTTTACATCTATTTGAAAAAGCTTGAAATTTATACGGCATGCATATGCTAATAAAATACAAATTACTTTTAATCTTGCTACATGGGTAAAAGTTTCATCATAATCAATAACTTCCTCTTGGTTATACCCTTTGGCAACCAATCTAGCCTTGTTCCTTGTAATGTTACCATCCTCATCTAGTTTGTTCCTATAGACCCACTTACTACCAATAATTGGGTAGTCCTTAGATCTTGGAACAAAGTCCAAACTATGTTCCTCTCAAATTGATTGATTTCATTTTGCATAGCAATCACCCAACTCTCATCATCCAAAGCTTCATCAATTGACTTTAGTTCAATTTGAGATACACAAGTAAGATTAGAATTAAGAAATTTGGAACAAGTACTTACACTTTTTATAGGATCACCAATGATTTGCTCCTTTGGATGGTTTCTTGCAAACCTCTAATCCCTTAGTAGCTCATTCGTTTTTTGCTCTTGAACTTGGGATTGCTCCTCCTCTTGAAGTTGCTCCTCATTAAGATCATTCTTTTTTGTTGATTTCTCTTGTTCCACTTGATCAAGATTGAGATTCTCCATGGAACCTACAACATCATCTAAAGGAATACTTTTCCCAAGATCAAGGCTATAGGATTCATCAAAATTAATATGCATAGACTCTTCTATTGACTAATGTTCTTTTATTGAAGACTCTATAAGCTTTGCTAGAGGTGAAGTAACTAAGAAATATGCCCTCATCCGATTTTGAGGCAAATTTTCCAAGGTTATCCTTGGTATTTAATATGAAGCATTTGCAACCAAATACTCTAAGATATGAGATATTGGGTTTTCTTCAATTCCAAAGCCCATACGAGGTTTTATTTAAAATGAGTCTTTTGAAAATACGGTTTGCAATATAACATGCAGTATTAGTGGCTTTCGCCCAAAAGTAGATTAGTAGGCCATACTCATTAAGCATTGTTCTAGCCATTTCTACCAATATTCGATTTTTCCTTTCAACTAACCCATTTTATTGAGGAGTTCTTGGTGTGGAAAAATCATGAGAAATACCATTTTCTAAACAATAGTTTTCAAAAATATCATTTTCAAACTCTTTGTTATGATTACTTCTAATCTTAGAGATACAATATCCCTTCTCATTTTGGACTCTTGGCAAAGTGCTTGAAGTTTTCAAAAATATCACTTTTATGAACTAAGAAAATTACCCAAGTAAACCTAAAGTAATCATCAACAATAACAAATGCATAATATTTTCCATCCAAGCTAGCAACTCTACTAGGTCCAACTAAATCAAGATGCAATAGTTGAAGAGGTCTAGAGGTACTTATAATATTTTTGAGCTTGAATGATGATTTGTGTTGCTTTTCTCTTTGACGTGGCTCACAAGTCATATCCTTTAAATATTTGACCTTTGGGAGCCCATCTACTAGTTTATCTTTGCTAAGGCTTTGAATTAAGTCCATACTTGTATGCCCAAGTCTTTTATGCCATAGCCAAGACTCTTCACTAATAGACACAAGACAACTAGAGGAAACATTAGTTAACTTGTGTAAGTCAATTATGTAAGTATTGCCATCTCTTTCTCCTTTGAATATATCTTGACTATTTAAAGAGATCACTAGACATTCATTAGAGCTAAAGGTGACTTTGTTTCCTTTATCACATAATTGACTCACACTTAAGAGGTTATGCTTCAAACCATCAACAAATATTACATCATTTATGATTGAAATACCATTATGTCCTATGGAACCAATGCCAATTACCTTACCCTTAGAGCATTGTTTCCAAAGGTAACCTTACCTCTATCCACACGTTTGAGATTGGTGAAGAGGTTTTTATTTCCGGTCATGTGCCTTGAGCATCTACTATCCAAGAGCCATACATTTTCGTTGCTTGAGGATTTAAGGCATACCTATATAACATAAATTCAAGTTTGTCTTTTAGGTACCCAAATAAACTTGGGTCCTTGGGGGTTAGTTTTTGAGAGATTCTAATGGGATTTCCTTATCAAACAATTGATGTTAATACCTAAACTCCAAGCAATAGTGGCATTGTTTAGTCTTGAAGGACTCTTGCCACTTCACTTAGGATTTTGGCCTTATAACCTTCTTGTTTGAAACATAAGAGGAAGTACAATAATGAATACAATCATATGTAATAGGTGCTTTCCTAGGTGTATGCCTTTTATACAAGAAGGCATAGTTGGCCTTTTGAAGTTTTCCTTTTAAGCCGAATGAGCCTTTATCTCATTTGAGTAGGGGCTTTAATGTGCAATTTGTTTTAACCTTAAAGGCACCTACCTCAATTAAGGAGGTTTGTAGTGTAGAAACTTTTACAAAAGTAGTTCTAGGATTGGATGAAAATGATACCCCATTAAAGCCTAAGTTATGTCTCACTAAGGGAGGTTTTTGAGATACAATAAAGATATCCAAACTTTCCTTCCCTTTGTGAAATCTAGAAATAGAGAGTCAATTCCTCATCTTCATTTTTTAACACATTGTTTTCTTTAAGTAAAGAATTGGTTGAGGGTCCAGATGAAAACTCATATAATGACTTCTTAAGGGAAGCATTAGAAGTTTTTAGCTCTTCCATAACCTTTTGAAGGTTGGATAAATCATCCTTAAGTTTGGAGCTATTTTTCTTATAGAAATCAAATTTCTTTTTATATCTCTCTAATTCTAGACTCATGACCTCAACAAAATCACCATTATCATCACAAGCATTTAATGTAAAAGAGGAAGAAGTGGAAGTTACCTCATTGGAGTTATCCTCTAAAGCTATGAAGCACAAGTTGGCTACATTTTCTTGGCTCCCCTCATCATCACTTGATGTAAGATCATCTCATATAGCTTTATGGCCTTTGTCTCCTCCATCTCTTGTGAAACTTGCTCTTGTACTTCTTAAGCCTTGGACATTTGGATTTTATGTGGCCTTTCTTTCCACATTCATAGCACTTCATCTCCCTATTATTCTTATTGAAGTTGGATGAGGAGCCTTTGAACTTTAATACCCTTTGCTTGTAATTTTTGATAGTTCCATACTTGTTGACTATCATTCTTTTTACTCTTCTAGATGGCATGAGTATCTTCTCATCATCTTCTTCACTTACCCCATCATCACTAATGAGGTCCAAGTCTTGAACCTTTGAGGAGGTGGTACTTGCCTTGAGAATAAGGGGCTTTTTATTCTCTCTTTCTCCTTCAAGCTCCTTTTCCCTCATAAGAGTCATCTCATATGTTAGAAGCTTGATAATGTGCACATCGATGGGAATGGTGCTCAAATTCTTATTGGCTTCTTCTATACCTACCATATTTGAACCATAGTCCTTCATTGGAAGACTTCTTAAGATCTTGTTATTTACATCTTCACGGCTTGTATGTCTTCCATATTTCTTCATGTTGTTGATGGTGGAAAGTAGGCGGTTTGTCGTGTCGGTGATGGTCTCATTAGGCGTCATCTTGAAGAGTTCATACTCATTCATTAAGGGTTGAATCTTCCTTAAACGAACTTGCTTTATGCCTTTATGGTAGTTCTCCAAACTCTTCCACATACTATAAGCAGTTAGACAATATTGAACTCTCTCACACTCTTCAAGAGAGAGAGAGAGAGAGAGCTTGCTAGGATGGCCATAGCCTTTTTATTTTTGCCATTTGCTCTTTTGTGTGGTTCAATCCGCTCATCTCTTAGAAAAGGTTCATATTCTTCTTCAGCATTCTTCCTTGTTGGGGGTCTCCATTTCTTTCGAACAATATCCTATACATCAATTCCTTCACTATCCAAGTATGCCTCCATTCTAAGCTTCCAATGGGCATAGTTTGACCCATCAAAGTAAGGTTTGAGGCTTTGGAATCGATCTTGAGCCATTGTATATCTTTGCTAGAGCCGATGAAGCTTGATTTCTAGACCTTACTCTGATACCAATTGTTGCCTAAACAATCACTAAGAATAGGGAAGGGGGAAGAATTTGATGGAAAAATAAAAATTCTTGCACACACAAGGAAGCTAAAAGATAGAAGAGATAAAGACACAAATTTTATAGAGGTTCGGGTGTTAACTAACCCTACTCCTCTCCCCAATCTCAATTGAAAATTCACTAATCTAACCACTTAGGTTACAAATGGAGTTTTAGCTAGCTCACTCCTAACTAGGTATTTTACCAAGGCTAACATTCAACCCCAATTTCCTTTGTGTTTTGATGGCTCACACAACAACCAATTCTTTATAATTTGGCTCACATTACCCAGTTACAAGATAATCCAAGTGTTTGAAGGCTAACACTTGAACCTTTACAAAGCAATTAATTGAACAAAGATTGAGAAAATAAATTGCAAGAGTTTTGGCACTTAGAAAATAGTTAGATCTTTTAAATGGCCTTTTGGTAGGGTATTTATACTGATTACCCACCAATTAGCCGTTACAAATTAGTATCATAACTCTTTCTAACGTTCTTTTACAAGTGCATTAAATGCTATCTACAGAGAGGGGTTACCGATCGGAAAATGGCCCGTTTTAACATGTGGCATCTTTGAGTTGGCTGAATGCTTTAATGGCTAGTTCCTAGAAGATTTTCCCAATAAGGACTTCTTGTGTCTTGATCGGAACTTGCCCGATGATGCCATACTTAGGTCCTAGGTCTGTTGGCCTTGAGTGCTTCTCGGTCGGGACAATGCTTTCCCGGTCGAGACATCAATCAGTTCGACTTTGGTCATTTTGACTTTTAGATAACGTGGCACACTTTGGTGGTGTCTCCTCTTCAACGGTCATATCCTTTTGAATTTTCCGATCGGACTATAACATGTTCCGGTATGAAAATGGTATGTCTCGGTCTGCTTTGGCTTCTAGAACTTTAGAAGATTAGAAGGCAGTATTTCCCGATCTGGATATATATTTTTCGATATGTACTTGAGTCCCGATCGGGATATACTTGTCCTGGTCAGGAGTTATGCATCTCTAGGAAATACTTGACTTGTTCAATGAGAAATTAACAACCAAATGTATTGAAACTTTAAACACTATCAAAATAACACTAAACAAAGAAGTTAATGACATTTAATTTGATTGTCAAGATCAAAATGGAAATCAATTACTTGAAGGTTAACATTATAGGTTACTTATTTTTCTTTTTTGTTTTCTCATATGAATTTTGACAGTTTTTCATAAAGATAAAAGTTCCTTTTCATATTTAGTTGACATCACCAATAACTTTTGTAGAATACCAATGGCAGTGGAAATTTACTTATTGAAGTGTGAATTTCATGTCTTCAATGCTATGGGTAGACCGGTTATAAGAATCCGGATGAGTTCCACAATGTGAACTCCTTCAAAAACTCTTTGATAACTTAGGATAGGAGAAGAACTTCAGAGAGAAACTTCTAAATTGAAGTTCCAAATTTTTTACGTACAATTTTCTGAATGTAGTAGGATGGAGAGGTTAAATTCTAATTAACTTCTCCTATTTATGTTAATCACTTATATTTGAGTCTTGGGTTGGATCAAGCCCATATAGGTAGCCTAGACTCATAGTCCAATAATTTTTAACAAATATCATAAAGTCTTTTCAAGTTGAAATTTGTTTAAACTTTCGAGCAACTAATGATATAAAGAGAGTATATTAGCTATTTTTGTGGAAAAGCACAAAAAAAAAATGCTAACAAAAATTAGAAGCAGATTCCGAATGAAGCATGTCAACCTCTAATATAGCCATACAACTTAAATGTGTTGCATATATATTGTATTGTGCTTGTTATATTTAAATGTCAAACTTATATTGATTAAACATTTGTTGAGCCTAGATACTTGTTCAGAATTTTCTCATTAGGAGTATGTCATAACTAGTCTCTAGTTTGAGACTATTCATAAACATCAAATCTCACTTAGGATTTGAATGCATATATGGTTTTTGGTTCCAATAAAAACCTGTGTCATTTCCCTTTTGTTCTTTGAGTACATATATTCTATTTACATTGTGTACCTGGAGAATTGAGGGGAAATGCTATCAGATTTTTTTTTTTTGGGATAAAAAACTAGATGTGTATTCAATAGTAGATTGGATGTTTAAGAATGATTAGGTTGGAGCGATAAGGACCCATGTATACATTATTTATCATAATTAATGCAATGAGGTTTGTAATGACCCTTTTTTCTTTGTTGTGATTAAACATGGATCGAAGTTGGATGTATGGTAGATGCAATACAATTGAATTTTTGAATGGAGTTGAAGAATTTATGAGAATTGCTAAGGAAAAGCAAATGAGGGGAAGAGAAAAAAATGATTATGTCCTTGTGTTGATTGTAAGAACATGAGAGGATTTCATAATGTTCAGATAGTGAAATTGCATATAATAAGTCGTGGTTTTAAGGAAGGTTACACACGCTGGATGATAAGAGTGTAGCTCCGGACACAAGTTCTAATACCAATGAATTTGTAAGTCAAAGAGAAAATAACCTTAAAGATGAAGAGAATGATGTAGTGAATGATCGTGTAGATGCGATGATACATGATACAGAACATTTTGTGGAAAGACCAGAAGACCTTATCAAATTGTTGAGCAATGTTGAGAAGTCTTTATATATAGATTGCTCTAAGTTCACAAAGTTATCCGCTGTATTAAAACTCAGCAACATGAAAGCAAAAAACGAGTGGAGTGAAAAGAGTTTCAATGCTTTATTAGAACTTTTGCAAGAGATGCTTCCAGATGGGAACGAGCTTCCCACATCTACCTATGAGGTAAAGAAAATATTGTTTCCTATGGGTACGAAATATAAAAAGATAAATGCATGTCCAAATGATTGTGTATTTTACCAAAATGAATATAAGGACTTGGATGAATGTCCAAAGCGTTGGGTGTTATGGTACAAGCGTAGAAAAGTTTCTTCTCAGGAAAAAAAAGCCCTTCTAGTTAAGGTATTACGGTATTTACCTATAATACCAAGATTTAAACAACTATTTGCAAATGCAAAAGATACAAAGAACTTGAGGTGGCATGCAAAAGATCGAAAACATGATGGAAAACTTAGACATCCTACAGATTCTCCATAATAGAGAATAATTGATAGAACATTCCATGAATGTGACACCTCACCTATAAACTATGCTTATTATATAACCTTATAATAGAAATAATCTCATTATATAAGCAGAATGTCACTAACTATTCTTATCTTATATTTGTTAAGTAGAAACATCGTGTCATATACTAAAGCCAAATACATCTCTATACATATAGTCATAGCACATTTATTTATTTTTTTCCTTTCATATACAATAATATCTAAATTTAGGTTATATATATATACCTTGTAAACGTTATCACTTTACAACCATGTTCACTATTCCCAAAATGCATGTATATATATACAATACAATACACGATAGCAATATACTCATAAATCAAGTCACAATTGTCTTCTCTTGATATGAGCACTATTCCTTCTCTTTATCAACTTTAAGACTCTTATATCTATAAGCTTTTGATCCTGTGTTAGAAAACTCATGCGAAGCTATCTCTAGCTTAGTGATACATATAGGCATTGTAATTTTTCCATGCAATCACACAAGTGTATAGCATAAAGTATATAAACCACTATTTAAGAAAAATAAAGGAATGACATCAATTAAATATATGCAGCATTCATGTTCATGTAATATATCATTTCTTATTCCCTTACATATATCATGTAAAATTTATGCATTAACTATTCTCATATTGTATGGAATACATTTCTTATATTGTTACCATTTATTCTTGTCATTAATATCTCTTTATTTTTCAACCTTGTTTGTCTTATTCATTTTCTTTTTCAATAAACAACTTTAATAAATAGCCCAAACTTCATTCTCGGACTAGCTAGATAAAGGGTGTGAAGTAGGTGCACTCAGATCAGAGCTAGTCATCCTACTCACTTTATATATATGCTCATCTGAGCTTCTCAAGTCAATTTCGCTCATATCCGAGCTTAGCTAACCTGACTGAGTATAATAATATATATGTGTACCAGGAACAGGAGCACCCAGACCAGGGCTAGTCATCCTAATCCTCACTCATACATCTCATTGATATATATCACTTATCCCCTTTATGGTGCACCATCTATCCTAAAGTAGTTCTCAGGTAGAGAAATGAACATTTATATCAAAGTATCTTCTCATTTTTATCATATTATTTCATGTTACCATCATGTTTCATATAACTTATGCATATTCATATAACATAATTATGCTTATCAATATGTTTTCATATGGTATGCCATCATAGTTTAGCATTTAGGCATGTTCGACATGTTTCGGTCCCACTAAAACATCATTTAAATATAGACAACTTTTGTTGTGAATAGTGTCTTTAAGGTCATGACAATTTTGGCTGGTTCTGAAGCCTGGTCGTGAAAGGCTATGTACCTATGTTCATGGTCATGACAGTTTTTAACTTGATTGTGATGCTAGTTGTGAAAGGGCCTAACTTGTTCCTATGGTCAAATTTTGCCAAAATTCCAATTCTAAACACTTCCTAAACACATATAACAATCATCCATGAGCATTTAACACAATCACAATCAAGTTAACATAACTCAAATCATCACATATTATATTCACAACCAAGCTTAACAACTCAAGTTGTACATACAATGTAAACTCTTAAACATATTTACCATTTCCATGTTCAATTGATACTTTATATCTATTTCCATACTCATCTTAACCTTTCTAACATCTAACATGCTATTTCATGCTTTCAATTTTTATAATGATACATTCTTTACAAATAAACATGCTCAATACCATTTAAGCACATAATACATCATTTACAAGCATGTATCACATTTAAAGGGCAAATAACAATGCAAATATGTACAAACTTCTATAAGAAGCTTAACCAAAAACCAAACTAAAGAGCTATTCTACTCCCCTTGGTGATCTCTTCCTTCTTCCACTTGTTTTCCTAACACAATCATGACCATATATCAAATTCTATGTCTATGGAAATTAAACATAATTATATATCAAATCCCATAATTCCCAAACTGAAGCTATCATGCTTGATTCTAGCTTAATATCATGATTTCTTGCTTAATTAAACTTCTAAAAACACTTTTCTCATGAAAATCCATCACCACCCCTTCTTCAAACCAAAACTCAGTTCCATGACTCTTTACCCAATCAAAACAACTCACCAAATAATTTCAAAATCATAATAAAGAGATGAAGTTCTCATGTTTTCTTACCTCTTAATGACATAAAACACTCTTGATTATGCAAAGAAACAAAGCTCTCCCTTGCTTGCTCTTTCTCTCTCCTTCAACTCTTCTTTTATGTTGATAAAATCCTTCAAATTTTACTTTGATCTTGGTTTCTCTCCTGGTTTTAGTGTTTGATCTCTCAAAAATCCATGAAGAATCACTCTCTTAAGGTCCTTAGGGGTGTATGATATGTTCTTGGGGTTTAGGGGTAGAAAAGATGATGAAAAACAAAGATAAGATCGTACGAACAACTTATATACCAGACCTTTCACGACCATGAATGAAAACCTTCATGGTCATGAAGGTACTATAGTAGCTGCCTCAAAAAGTCAATGTTAATCTATTGACCACAATGTTCACGGCCACAAACACTTTGTTCACAGTTATGAAGCCTGATTTTTCACACTTTCTTCATTTCTTTCATCCCTCAATATAAACCAAAGCCAAAATTGACCAATATACCTTACATATATCCCAAATATACCTTCTTATTCTTATAATATAACTCTCGTATATTCAATATATATACATATTCTTCCTTTAAATTATTGAATTACCCTTCTTATACCATATTACCATCTAGGCCTTGTCTTGTGGGTGTTATAATGAATTTGGTAGTGAGGTTAGAAATCTAAGGCTTGGACTATGTATTGATGGAATAAACCCCCATGACACACTTAGTAGTCGACATAGCATATGACCAGTTATTCTCGTAATTTACAAATTGGCTCGTTGGTTAACTATGAAGTGGAAGTATATTATATTATCGTTGTTGATATTAGGGCCCAAACAACCAGGAAATGATATTGATATTTATCTTACACCAATGATTGATGATTTGAAACTATTGTGAGATAAAGGTGTACTTGTGTATGATGCATATAGTGAAAGCATACCATGATATTTTGCACTATAAATAATTTTACAGCTTATGGAAATTTGTTTAGATGCACAGTTAAAGGAGCAAAAGCATGTCCGATTTGTCAAGACAACACAATGGAATAACATTTAAATCATTGCCATAAAAATGTGTACATGAGTCATCAGACATTTCTACCCTTAACCACCCTTACCATAAGGGAAAAAAAAAAGAAAGTCTTTCAACAAACATACTGAGATGCAAACAACTCCTTTGCCATTAACTCGACAGGATGTTTACGAATGGGTTAGAGATATTGATAATGTATTTTGAAAAATATGTCTGCATACTCAAAAGGGTCCTTAGAAGAAGAGATCCATTTATGGGATCTTCCATATGGGGATACTTACCAATTCGGCACTATATTGATATGATGCACGTGGAAAAAAATATTTGTGATGCTATAATAGGGACATTGCTAAATATACTAGGCAAACCTAAAGATGGTATCAAAGTTAGAAATAACAAGTTAGCAATGGGAATACAGTTGGAATTAGCATTGCAAGATAAGGGAAAAAGGACTTATCTTCCCCTTGCTTGTTATACGTTGTCTAGAAAAGAGAAAACAAGATTTTTTAAGTGTCTATATGGTGTTAAGGTTCCACATTGATATTCATCAAATATAAAAAGCCTCGTATCAATGAAGGAATTGAAGTTAGTTAGTATGAAGTCTCATGATTGACATGTTTTGATGTAACAGTTCTTACCAGTTGCAATTTGAGGCATATACAAAGTCATGTGAAGAATGTTATTACCAAACTTTGTTTTTTCTTCAATGCAATTTGTATTAAGGTGGTTGATCTTGATAATTTGGATGAGTTGCAAGCCAATGTTATTGTCACTATATGTCAACTTGAAATATATTTTCCTCCTTCCATTTAGGTAAATCTAAATAAGACCCGAAATAGGTCTTTCTAAACAACTCAACCTACTTAAGACTTAGATACTTTAATAGCTTCCCTTTCATTAAATCTTTCACAAATATATAGTTCAACATTGCTACATAATGCTAATCAACATTAAGATATAATTAAACATCCTAAAAAAAAGGTAATCAATATATATCAAAATAATATAATGTCAGTGGCAAGAAACATAAAAAATAGAATAACAGGAAACATAATATAACATAACTTCAGTAAAATTTACATGAAACTTAGGTAAAAATATGGTAAACCTTTGATCAACATTAAAGAAATATAATTACACAAAGATTTGAGTTCATTTTAACTAACTCTTAATCTAAACTTTCATTTCCCAAAACGAAGACAACAACAAAAAGCATAAAATCTATAAAAACCATCATAGCAAACAAAAAAATCAGACAAAAAATATAAATAAAAAAATGACAAACTAAACCAAACCACAAAAACATACATTTGATCTGCCCTTCCTTTAATATACGATAAGCGAATTGTTACCGGTATTATTCGACTTAGTAGATTTCATCTACTTCTGAATAATATTCTTTTCAGTTCCAGATACTGTTTTACTGAAGAACTTCAGTAAAATTTGCATGAGATTTAGGTAAAAATATGGTAAACCTTATGCATACTTTTGGTAAACACTTTAGTAAACCTTTGGAAAACTTTTAGTAAACATTTGATTAACATTAAAAAAATACAACCTAAAAAATACATCACAAACTAAACTATCACATCAAATATATAATTCGTATAATTACACAAATTTGAATTCATTTTAACTAACTCTTAATCCAAAATTCCACTTCCCAAAACAAAAACAACAAAAAGCATTAAATATATAAAAACTATTATAGCAAATAAAAAAAATCACACAAAAAATATATATAAAAAAATGACATAAACTAAACCAAACCAGAAAATATACATTTGATCTGCCTTTTGCCTGATATACAAGCAGTAAATCGTCACCGACATTATTCAACTTAGTAGATTTCGTCTTCTTCTAAACAACATTCTTTTCAATTCCAGATATTGCTTTACTAATCTTAGTACCTTTTCCTTTCTTTGAAACAACTGCCTGTTTCTTCTTCTTACCAATAATATGATTGGAAGATCTTGTTTTTTTTATTTTTTATGGTGTATCAGCTATTGCAATTCACAAAATGAACCAAAAGAACAAAAATCAACAAAAGATTATAACAAATAGAAGCAACCAAACACAACAGACAAAACGAATAGAAGAAATGCCTTAACAGATGAAAATTATAAAGAAAGCCTAAACAACGAGCTAAAACGACAATGATAAGTGGGAACGTTTAGTGTCAAGAAAATAGAGACACAATTTAATGAGATAAAATATTTTCCATTTAAGAAAAAAAAATGGTATAGCTGAAAATAAATATACTAAAACTGAAAAAAATAAAAAACAAATATAACATTAAAAAAAAAAGTAAAAGTAGGCATTCCATGTAAATTCCTCTAGATTTTATCTGTGCGTTTGTGTTCATATTTGGTCAGGGTTAGGGTGCTTGTACCATTATTAATAAAACAAAAGGAGGATTTTACACGCAATAGAGGTTTTTGAAAGTTTTATCAAATTTACCGATGTTTATTCTATATTTTTATTGCCTTCTTTTCTATTTTTATTTTTATCGATTTTATCTTTTTTCTTTTCAAATACGAGAGTCACTACATATTTATCACAATTTTTTGTTTAATTGAGAAAGAAAATGGTCATTTTCCGACTTTTAGACATGGATAGCGAATTTTATTAATTTGCATGACCACCAATTGTCTTTATGAATGCATTTATTTGTTTTTAATCATAGTTTGTTTAACTTA
This sequence comes from Balakata baccata, assembly GCA_949630135.1. Lineage (NCBI taxonomy): Eukaryota > Viridiplantae > Streptophyta > Magnoliopsida > Malpighiales > Euphorbiaceae > Balakata > Balakata baccata. The sequence continues at coordinate 29,994 of CATIWF010079504.1, read as the reverse complement.
ATTAGCAAAAAAAAATATAAATTTATAATTAATTAAGTAAATCTTGGTAGACCTTAATTACCGAAGAAAATATATAAAATTGTATTTAATTAATTTAATTAAAGTTATTTACTTTGGTAAACCTTTGGCTATATCTTTGGTAAACTTTTAGTAAACTTTTGGTAAATATTTAATAAACTTTTTTGTAAATATTAGGTAAATATTTGGTAAATTTCAAGTAAACTTTGGACATACGTTTGGCAAATATATAGTAAACTTTTGGTAAATTTTGGATAAACTTTGTATAACTTCAACTTTCATTAATTTTCTAATAAATCTTGAGTAAATTTTTTGTAAATTTTGAGTAATTTTAACTTTTCATTAATTTTCTAGTAAATCTTAGATAAATATCAGAAAACTTTGGGTAAATCTTAGTTAAATCTTGGATAAACTTTGTTTAAGTTCAATTTTCATTAATTTTCTAGTAAACATTAAATTTCTGTATTTTTGTAATATTTTTAGCACTTTTAGTATTTTTGAAAAAATCATTAGCATTTTTCTATTTTGTTTCATGGGGCAGGATTTTGGTAATTACTTAGACGCTTTTTTCCATTTTTATAAAAATCCCTAAAAAAATAATAATAGTTAAGTCATATGGAAAAGCAAAAAGATAAATAAAATGATAATATAAAAAGAAAGAGAAAAGAAATAACAACAACAACAATGATAATAATAATAATAATAATAATAATAATAATAATAATAATAATAATAATAGAGGCCCAAAGAAATAAAAATATGAAAAATTTTTATGAGAAAATTTCACCATACACATACTTTTAACTTTTTGTTTACAAAAATAATTATAATATTTTTTTCATTTTTACAAAATGTCTTTCCAATTTTCTTCGATGAACACATCTATTTCTTCCTTTTTTCATCATCTACCTCCAAAACTTTATTGATGAACGCAAACCTCTATAACTGGACACTTTTATCTCTCTTCAAGTATGATATTTGGCTAGCCTTTAATAAAAATTGTTGTTGTCTCTCGGTTTTAGGGTTGTTGACCTCCCTATCTAATGTTTCTTAATTCAATAGATATTGATATTGTCATTATGTCCAAGATTCATCCAAGAAACGATGTCAAGATTTGTTATTGAGAAACACAGGAAATGTTCATGAGACTAATGGTGGACCTTTGTCATGTGTTGATTGTGTGGAAAAATTGAGGATGAGTTTTCAAGGTACATATGGATTTACTGTGTTTGATTCCCATCACCCAAGGTCAGTAAAAAAAAATCACTAGAATTGGAGTATGGGTGTGCTTAGGGTTGAAATGAATAAAGCTACTTCTGAGCTATTTATGTCTCTATTCAAAAAAAACTCGTTCGAGATTGTTTTTTAATCTTAACAAGCCGAGCTCGAGCTTAAATTTAAGCTCGAAAATCTTATCGAGCTCGAACTTAATATTGTTTGGTTCGTTAGCTAGTGAATGTATTCGTTTAAAAGCTTGCAAAACGTGTTCATTTAGAAACTCATAAACATATTCGTCTATATTGTATTTTGTTATCAAGCTCAAACTTGAGCTTTTGTCATTATTAGTTAATAAGCCAAACTTGAGCCTCTGTCATTATTAGTTAATGAGCTGAATTCGAGTTAAATTCATGCTCAAGCTCAAATATTAAAGCTCAAATTGAGCTCAAGCCTGTGAAATGATTTAAACGAATCAAGTCCAAGCTCTTCAGTATTCAACTCGGCTCAGTTCGATTATAGCCCTAGGTGTAATTAAGTCGAATAGAGTTGATACAGTATTAGGCTGGAACTAGGAATTTAGAGTTTAATGCTTTAATTTATGTGTTAAAAGATTAGAAATTCTTGTCTTTACATTAATAAAAGGGCAATGGAATGATTTACTTAAATTACAAAAATTAATTATTTATATGTGATGCATATAATTAATTTATAAAATACGCATACAAGAATTTATAGCAATTTTTCATATCACTAATGAAAAGTGCAAGGTGATTTAGATCCTGTTTGATATTGTGTTTGAAATTAAGCATTATAGAAAATTTTATTTTTTATTTTTTTGATTTTCGAATACTACTTTTAGAAAAAAACAAGTTAATAAGTATTTTTTTTCCATAAGTAGATTTGAAAAAAACAATTTATAAAAAAAATAATAAAGAATCTAAATCTATTTTTTACCTAGCAATTGGTGTTTAGTATTCTTGTTAGGTGTAAAAGACATGTTTAAATTCTTTTTAAATTTAATTAACTCATTTTTTCCTAAATTGCTTTTCTCTTACTTATTTTTAGAAAAAATATTTATTTATTTGCTTTTCTCTAAAGGTAGTCTTCAAAACTTAAGAAGATTAAAAAAAATTCAAAACATATATTTTTTTGAAATGCAATGCCAAACAAAATTTAAAAATTTATGGTCATTATTTCAAAAACTTAAACAATAAATTTAGCATGGCTTAATTACCAAAATATTTCCGACTTTTTACAAATTTCACAAATCTAGCACCAACTTAGGGTAATTATGACATGATGGTTATCGTATGCAGTTTTTGACAATTATAGCATCCAGTAAAAAAAAAAAAGTGCTCTGATGCCTACATGGACACTGGTTTTTTAGGAAAAAAAGGTTGATGACTTAGCATGCTGGAGTGCCAAGTCAGAGCTACCAAAATACATCGTTTGTCTTATCCAGCCTTCACATAAAATCCCTAAATATGAAATCAGCTATCCCTAACTCTTTCTTCCATCTTCCATTCCACATCTCTTTCATCGATTCTAGCCTTCTCTTCCCAAACCTGGAATATGTCTTATATCATGTCTCACGAATGTTTCGCATAAAACTTTAATTGTTCAATTGTCTGCTTCATCATTTCAACCCTTCTCTTCTTAAATCCATTTTGCATAAAACTTCATTGTATTCAACCATTAATTTCTTTCTAATGTCGATTAATAGTAGCGGAAGAAGTTCTAGTTCAGTTTCCTCGAGAATCAGGGGATATTGCAAAGATGGGCGCTGTCATATACTTACTTCTTACACAATCGACAACCCAAGTCATAGATTTTACCAATGCCCTTTGTGCAAACATGTTAGTTGATTGCGATGCAAATATATTTTGATATGGTAATCTGAGGATAAATTTTTAATGCTTAGTTTCATTTTTTTGTTACCTGCTGTTAGTTGGGGACTGTCATTTTTTTTAGTAGGCAGATAAACCATATATAGGGCAAATTAGAGATGTTATGGTGCAGATAATTAGGAAGAAGATGAGTATTGAAGATAAGTTGAAGTTACTTGAAGATAAGTTAAAGGGTGTTAAAGATGAGAAGAATGACATGATGTGCGGGATGTATGCCTTAAAGGAAACCAAAATGGTAGCTGAAATTGAATTGAAGAGGATTCTGTTGGAAAACTTTAGCATGAAGCAGGAATTAGAGCAGATGAAATACAAGTGCAATGTTGTGAAATTTATGGTTTTATGCCTAGTTGTATTGGTAGTTAGTTGGATTGTTCAATGTCATGGCATTCAAAGGACTAGTAATGTAAACTTTCTACCTAAATGAATTCCAAGTTCCCAATTCATTATATATCTTTTTAATTTTCCAAGAGAACAATTAAATAATGGGACTAAAATGTATGAAAGTATAATGGTTTTGTCATTATATGATAAATTCATTACAAAAGTGACATTTGATGATTAAAAATGGCAAAATCTAAGCCTATTAACAAAAGGGCATATTATATGCCTTCAAATTCTAATCATATTAATAAAAGGGCATATTAGATGTCTTCTAACCATATTGACAAAATTAGCATCAAAACTCAAAAGGTATACCCCAAATATAATCATTATCCCAAAATTACAAGTCATTGGATGATCAGCTATTTATCGAAATCATTGGTAGCAGATCTATTTGTCAAGGCATATCTTTGGCTACCAATTATATGATCAAATCCATTTAGGGGACCTTCTGCTACAGCTGTTGTTGCAAGTGGTGGACTTGGTGTTGGTTGTGTTTTAGCAGTTGGTGTTGTTGCTAGGGTCACATGGGTTGCAATGTGTGAAGCCCTTGCAATAGCTGCTACAGATGCACCTCCAGTGACATAATTAACTTTGCCTTCACCAGGCATCTAGAATAAATGACAAAATGATATGTAATTATCTTCAGTGGTAATCATCATGAGAAAATTAATATAGTAAGCAATGTGAGAAAATTATCATGGATACTCACACGATAGTAAACATTGCCACTATTAAAATATTCTAACACCATATCCCTATCTTGTCTAGAATATCAAAGGATCCATTAGCTTTTCATCAATTATATACAAGTATAATGAAATTGAATAATAAACTATGAAGTTGAATATAAATTGAACAATAAACTATGAAATTGAGTATAAAGTATGTTAGTAATGTACCAATTGTCTTTCCCTAAACTCATTGACAACTATCTCATCCACTGGTCTAGCAGGTCCTCTCATTCTTGGTGGTACATTTTTGGAAGTAGCCTTCTTCTTTTTTTATTAGTGGTTGACCATATTCTTTTTTTGGTCTGCCATGCTTGGGCTATGATGCATATATTAAATGTTAAACTAACATAATTGTAGTATATTAGTAATAACACTACAATAATACTTAAGGTAATTAAATACTTAACTTTTTCACCATATGGTTTACGTCTTAACTTAGTAGCAGCAGTAGAACTTACGCCAGCTTGAGATCCATCAAATTTCCCACTAGGACAAGTTCTTTTATTGTTATTAAATTGGCCACACTTAGTGCATCTCATCCTTATACCTACCCTAGAAAACTTGTTTGACCTTAATACCCTTTTCTTCTTCTCAGTTGAGTCTTTCTTCCTTTTGGGCCTCCCAGGTTATGTAACAAACACAGGTGGTAGTATTGGAGGATGAGTTATAATGGGCTAATCATTTAGGCATTAATTGGAATAAGTCCATTCTGATATGCAGCCAGGTAGGTTTTTTGGTGTAAAATGTATCAATGTAAATAGTAACATCTTCTTTCATGTGATTTATGCATGATATTGCATGGCAACAAGGGATTACTATTAACTCCCAAGCCCTAAATGTGCAAGTCTTACCAACCAAGTCCACAAACATCTGGCTTCATAGAACAATACTTAACAATCTTTTGTATCTTTTCAATTTTCTTTCTAATCCGTGGGCATATGACATCATTGGATTTTTCAATAGAATGAACAATGTCATGCATCCTAATCATCAAATGTTGCCTAATATCTTCTAGCATGTTTATGATAGGTTTGGTTCTAGCTTTGAGGATAAAACCATTAAAAGTTTCACAAATGTTGTTCTCTATCATGTCACTGTTAGTCCATGAAGATATTAAAGATTTGCAAAAAACATGAGGGCTCTTACCACAGAAGGCATCACATGCTTGAATTAATTCTTGCTTTAAGTCCTTCAATTTTTTAATGAAATTGGTTTTTCAAGTGTACTTTTTGTAGCTTCCCAGAACATTTTCTTGAATTTTGGCCCATTGAATAACTTCTTCCAATTAGTATAAATATGTCAGGCACAATTGTGATGTTCAGTATTTAGAGCTAAAACTTTAAGTCCATTTAAAAGTCCCTGCATATGAACAAAAAATATCAATCAATACAAATGCATAAAACTTAGTTGTGCAATAAGGAATAAGGAATGAATGAATTTACATTTTGCTAGTCAGATATGAAAGTCTAGCCAAATCCATCTAATCAAATCAAATCCTTAAAAAGAATTTCAAAAAACCAGGTCCAAGTCTCTTCATTTTCTTTCTCAGCTACTGCCCATGCAATTGGGTACACTTTGTTGTTAAAATCCTTAGCAATTGCAACTCGTAGAGCATCTCTAAAAATTGTCTTCAAGAAGCAGACATCGAATCTAATTACCCTTATATATCCCATTATGAAACCCTTGCGCAAACAACTAAAGCTTATGAAAAATCTTTTGAACACTAATTTTCCACTTGCATCAAGTTCATACATCAATTCAAATATGTCATCCCTATCCATTTTCTTTGCTTTGCTACATAGGATGGTAGTTTGGTGTAATGGTCTTAAAATGAACCTCTTATTTTGTTCAAAGCCTTCCATTTGACTCTATAGCAATGCATTAAAGTCATATCAATAAAACAAAACTTAGCTTGATTCTATCTGTTTAGGAGATAGAGAATTTGAGTTTTCTTGTTTGCTTAAATTTTGATTAATCATTTCGCTTTGGAACAATTTCAAAATTGGAAGCTTTTGATTAATCGAAGTTGGATCTATGCTCATTTCGATTTAGCTTTTGTTTTTTAGATCTTGTTTGCTCTTTAAATTTTGATTAATCGTTTGGCTTTTGAATTGGAAGCTTTTGAACAATTTCGATTTTGCTTAAATTTTCTCGAATTTCATTTGGCAAATAAGATTTGTGAAAGCTAAGTTTTAGTTTTCATCTAGTAGTGAGAGAGAGAGATGCAAATGAGAGAGAAAGTAAGATGAGAGAGAAAGAGAGATAGTGAGGATGCATGGAGAGAAAGTGAAGATATTAGATAATGACATGTAGGAGAAAAAAAAGATATTTAATGACATGTAGGAGAGAGAATCAGTGTCACATCAACGTTTTTTAATGGTGTTAGAGGTATATACTTAAAATTGTTAACGATATAAACTACATGATTCTTTTTGCACAAAAACAAAAAAAAAATCTTGTTCTTAAATTTCAAAAGTGGAAAACCACATGATGGTTTTTTGAACTTGCCCTTAAAATTAAATAGGTAAATGAGTCTTGAACCTAACTATTCCCAAAAGTTAGCTCAAGCGAGGAAGGTTGTTAAAACCATTATAAGTAGTAGTGTACAATTATAGCAAAAAAATGAGATAATCTAATACCCTCTCACGTATAGGCTTGCTGTGGGGTACAATATAGCAGGGAGTCATCTGGAGCATGAAAGTAGTAGACTATATTGCTCTCAGACCGATTGCAAGTGCTCCAGCATTGTTAGGCTTTGATACTATATAAAATTTGTTAGGTAAATGAGTTTTGGATCTAACTATTTCTAAAAGCTACTAAGGGAAAAAAAAAGTTTTTTAAGTTTTTTAAGGCTTTAAACTATTATCAGAAGAATTGTGTAGTCATAGCCAAGTAGTATGGATAATTTAAGATCATGTTTGGTTCATATAATGAAATAAGTATGGAATAGAATATCATTTCCTAAGGAATAAAATAGGTAGGAATAAAATTACTATTCCTAAATAATTGTTTTTTCATGCTTTGGTTCATGAGTTTAGATTAACTATTCTTATATATAAATTATTGATAAATATAGTATTATATTATATGTGTAGATATAGTAGTAGTGATGGTGATTGTATGGGTGATAATTAATGGTAATGGATAGATGGTGGTGGTAGATGGTGGTGATGATAGAAGCATGGGTAGTGGTGGTAATGGTTGGGGGTGGTGGTGGTGTGGCAGTGATGAGTGAGTGGTGGTAGTAGTGGAGGTAGTGGTAGTAGAGAGTGATATGATAGTAGAGTATGCTATTCCATGAGTTGTGGAATAGCTAAAAATGCTAATAAAAAATGAATTATGGAATAGTTATTCTTTAATTTATCATAAAATATGCATTTTACAAAAGTCAAAAGACATCTGTAGCCACTTAAATGGCTTAATTTCATCTATAGTTATTTAATTTTAGTATTATTGCAGTAAAGTCATAATTTTTTTTTTGGTGAATTACGCAGATGATACATCAACTATGTAAATCGTAAAAATTTAGTACCTCAAATATTAAATTACTTCAACTTTTATTTTATAACTAAAATAATATTTGAAAAACTGAATTGTTACAATTTATATAGTTGGAGTACTGTTAGTGAAATTTATCCTTTTTTTTGTATCATAAAAGTCAATTAACTATAGTTTAATTTCAGTAAAATCACTTCTGACAATTTTTTAGCAGTCAACAGCCGAAAAAGTTGTACTACCATTTCAGTTGGCACATGAAACACACCATATCACTGTACAGATCAAATAGAGTACCATATATACTTACAATTCATCATCCATGTCAATACCATAAATTCAAAATAGTGTCAGCTGAAATGCTAAACATCTATTTGACTTGTACAGTATATTTTATTTGACATGTATAGTGACGTGATGTGTCTCATGTGTCAACTGGGATACTAGCACAACTTTTTTTGTGGTTAACTACTGAACAATCAACAAAAGCGACTTTATTGAAATTAAACTATAATTAAGTGACTTTTATTTTACCTTAACTTTTATTTTATAACTAAAATAATATTTAAAATATTGAATTGTTACAATTTACATAGTTGGAGTACTGTTGTTGAAATTTATCCTTTTTTTTTGTATCATAAAAGTCACTTAACTATGGTTTAATTTCATTAAAGTTACTTCTGGCAATTTTTTAGCAGTCAACAACCGAAAAATTTGTGCTAGAATCTCAGTTAGCACATAAAACATGTCATATCACTGTACAGATCAAATAGAGTACCATATATAATTACAATTCAGCATCCATGTCAATATCATAAATTAAAAATTGTGTTAACTGGGATGCTAAACATCTATTTAACTTATACATTCTATTTTATTTGACATGTATAATGACGTGATGTGTCTCATGTATCAATTGGGATGCTAGTACGACTTTTTTTGTTGTTAAATGTTGAACAATCAACGAAAGCGACTTTACTGAAATTAAACCATAATTAAGTGACTTTTATGATAAAAAAAATTATGCGACTTTACTGTAATAATACCAAAATTTAGTAATCATAAATAAAATTAACTCCCCCCAAACTATTTTATTTTCGCCATTTAGTACTTGTGTACTTTTTGATCCTTATAGTCCCCTAAACTCCCTTTTTTTTTTTTTTGTCTTCCAGCTCCTTAGTGTATCAAACTAATATAATTTGGGGCCTCTCCATGTTGACATGGCAAAGAAATTGGGCTCAAATACGGTAGAGAGACGCGTGAAGTAGTATGTAACTATTATTTACAATTTATTTAATAAATAAATAAATCTTAAATTAATAAATAAATCTATTAATTAAATAAGATGTTAACTTTAAACTCACAAGACGCAGAAATCAGTTAAACCCTATAAATTGAAATTATTAATCTAATTGTCTATGAGTAGGATAAGAAGAAAACAGCACCAGTTAAACAATCAGACGTGAAGAGAACAAGGAGGGACCGTGGAGAGTTGGAGGATATCATGTTCAAGCTGTTTGAATGACAACCAAATTGGACCCTGAAGCAACTCGATCAACCTGCCTTTCTTTTATTTGTCTTAATCTTGGGGGCTTATCATAAATATCTGCTTAATTAGAGTATCATACGCTTTGTTTTAATTACCAGCAAGTAGACCTCACAAAAGAGGCGTTGAGCCACGGCATGTTAATTAATAAGTTGAAAATTGTTTATCTCACCTGACATGTTGATTTGCTTTCCATAAACTAATGGTCAGCTGTGCTGATAAGAATCATTATTGTTGGCTGCCAAGAAAGGGGAGAAGACATGGTTATCAACTTTTTATGATTTTAATACTGTTTTCCAGAATATTCATTTATTTTTTCCCTCTATGCAGCAATTTTTGAAGGAGATTTTAATTCCCATTAACAAGTGCAGACATGTTCTTCAGGTATTGGTCTTACTGACTGTGTCATTACGAGTGTGTTTCTCCTGATTTTTAACACATCCAGAATATTGTGGCCGTTTGTCATTATATGTAAAATAATGAAGGGGCTGGGAGGATCAAAAGTTATAAAGACCAAAAGACGCGCCATGGAGTTAAACAGCAAAAATAGAATAGTTTAGGGAGCAGCTGTTTTTACCTCTACAAAATTAAATAATTGCAATTTCTTCAAATTATTATTCCTTATTTAAAATTTAAATCAAATTTTAGAATAATTATTCTACATGAAATAATTATTTTATCTCATAACTATTTTATAAACCAAACATAGCTTAAGAAAATGTTTTAGTTCGGATGGATAGTTCTTTATTCTTATATTCAGCTTTGGCTTTTAATTTTTCTGATTAATGACGTTTCTTTATTTCAAAAAAATAAATAATTAAATAAATGAAAAGTTATTGGTTGGCTCCGGCGATTATATGATCAATTAAATGTAAGTATTTTATAAATGGAGATTAAATTAATAATAAATAGAATCAATACAACAAATTTGGTAGTGAGAAAAATAATTAAACAAGATCAATAATTAAAGAAAAGTAACTCATTTTTGGTTATGAAATTGATTTACATAAATTTATAAAATTCTAAACTAAAATATACCCCTTTTTTTCCCTTGTATCTTCTGAACGATCAAACAAAATTATCTTCAATTGGCTAGAATTTGATACTTTGTAATTGTTGAAGAAAATTCTACATTGAAAGTTTTTGGGAAAAAAGAAGCATTTATATATGTAATGTCACTGATTTCATATTGACTTAGGTTATTTTAAATTAACAATCGATGAATCTATAATTATCTCTTGCAATAATATATATATATATATATATATATTATTGCAAGAGCCCTATCATATTTAATTATATTGTGTTTTCATTCTTTTTGTGATGAGGTGGAAACTCAATTAAGTTTCAGTAGTGACCCAGGAAAATAATAAAAAATTTTGGTTCTTTTAAAGCCTTTGAATCTGACTTTGGACACATTGAATATACGAACATTATTTATACTAGGCTAAATTCATCCGCATTTTTCAATTTCTTTCCGGTTTGTTTTCTACATTGATTTTTGGTACCAATTGTTTATTAAAATATATTTTTTTATTCAATTTATAAAATTGAAAAAACATAACAATTTACTTTTTTACTGACCTATAATTGGAATCACATTAATAATGTAAAGCCACATTCTAATTACTAAGTCGTGACAGAGGCAAATTGTTTCGTTTATAAATTTTCATATAGATTTCTAAGAGACAATTGGTACAAAAGCCTGGAAAAAAAAAAAAGAGGGTGAAGAAATCAGTGATTTTTTTGTAACCCTTTTTTCTTTTTTCTTTTTTTTTTACTTTTATACTTTTTATTTTAATTACCGCAATCTCAACACCCGAGCTCTCACCATCTTTTTCTCTTCTATTTATTTATTTTTTTAATCATTTTTTAAGGGTTATCGTGATTTTTAGTACCTACAGTAACCTTCCTCCTTTTTTATGTACAATAATTCATATCTTTATTTATTGAAGATTTGTGTTTTGTTTTATTTTATTTTTATCTCCATTACAATTTTAAATTGTATTCTTTATAATAAAGATTTATATCATTATGTAAGGTTTATTTTATCCTCGTTGGGAGATTTGATTTTTCTTCATCAATTATAAGGTATAACACTATTTTATCAATAAGTATTTTAGTACAATTCTATGCCTGAATGAAAATGCTTCTACTGATAGAGATAAAAAGTACAATAACTTCAAAAATTGATCTGTCAAAAACGATAACAACAAAAATAATGATTTTTCTACTCTATTAATATTAAATTTTCATGGTTATTATTATAATTATTCTTGAAAAAATTTATCAAATCCAAAATGTTATTGGATAAATCCCTTCATATTTAATTACACATGAATGAATTCAAAAAGAAAAAAGTCTCAACTTTTGTCCAATCTTTTTATTTTTTATTTTTTGGACTTATATTTTCTATTCTTCGTAATTTAATCAATAAATTAATTTTTATTTTTTTCTAATCTTATTTTCAACCATACTATCATACTTTAATTTTATTTAAAAGCTTTTTATTTAATTCAATCACTGTTACAACATTAATAATTTTTCATAAACCTCAACTTTTGTCCTACTCTTTTTTTTCTTTTCACTTTCATACTTTTTGTTCTTTACAATTTAATCCATAAATTAGTTTTATTTTTTAATCTTATTTTCAACCTCATTAACCTTCAAATTTTGTCCTACCCTTTTTTGTTTTATTTCTTTCTCTTTGACTCTTATACTTTCCTTTCTTTTTTAATTTAGTCCATAAATTAATTTTTATTTTTTTTAATTTTATTGTCTTACTTTGATTTCACTCAAAAACTTAAATTCCTTTTATAATAATTATTTTTTTTCAAATTGATACCATCTAATATAGCGCACTCAATGTTATTATTCATGTGAATCATATCAAAACCTTTCCAGTAATTTATTGTTGCAATAGTAGTAACTTTCACTAGTATAGAAAATGATATTTTGTAACTTATTTTTTACATTTTGTGACAGTTTGAGGGAAGTTGCAAATGAAGGAGTAGCAAAAAAATGTTCCTCTAAAGTATTTTTTATACTAGTGTTTTTCCTTTTTTTTTTTATTTTTTATTTTTTGCTCATATACTTTCCAGTTTCAACTCTTTGTAATTAGCACATAAATTAATTTTTATTTTTTCTAATTTTATTTTCAATCTCATTATTTTACTTTAATTGTACTAAAAAACTTTAAATTTAATTTAGATTATGTAAATCGAGATTGGCAATGTAAGCTTATTTGTTAAATGTGATCCGAAGTGTTTTCAATATTTCGGTAAAGCTGGATGGATTACTAAAACCGAACCCAATTCCACGACACAATACCATTTGTGACTCTCTTGAATGAATTTAGGAGAAGAAGAGTTCAGATAATATGAGAGGAAGAAGAAAACCATTATTCTTCTTTGTAACTTATGTAGAAATGAGTTATTTTTCAAAATAACTTCCTCTTATATATATTATTTGATATTAGGGTTTTGGACTGAATCAAATCTACATATATGGCCCAAACCCATAAAACCCATCAGTTTACTATCAATTACATTCTCTTTTATAATAATTATTTTTTATTAGAATTTAAGCACTGTTTAAGTTTGTCTTTAAAAAGTAATATATATTCTAGACTTAAGTCCATAAATTATTTAGATTCAAAAAAATAAAAATTTATACATATTTTTTTCACACAAATTCTATACATTTATCTCACCTACCATTATAACAAGCAACTATCTCATATTCTATAACTTTCTACTCTCAAATTCCTTCAACTTTCTATTACTCTCCAGTCTACTCCTTTCATTTCAAGTAATTTTAAAATTTATTTTACTACAAAAAATTACAATTAATCGTAATTCTACATTTTTTTTTTGTTAACTTCAATTAACATTTTTATTCTATTCTTAAAGTTTAGTACAACCACATATAAGCTTGAAAGATTATTAACCAAATCTATTTAATTTTGCAACAATAAATATCAATTAGAAAAATGCATAAATTATAATATAAAAGACAACAACTTCATTTTGAACTATTTGAGAAATTGCATTTTATTTATTTAAAAAAATATTTTGGAATTTTAACTTTACAGAAATTTTGAATTTTACATATATTTTTTTATTTAACCTTTTTTTTTGAACTATTTATTAATATAAAAATAGAATTGTCTTTATTTTATTTAGCTTTTACACTTCAATTTGTTTTATTTAATTTTGAATTATTTTATTATATTTAGTTTCATATAAGTCATCAAATAAAAAAAGGTATTGATTTCTCACAAACCGCAACGTAGAGCGAATTTCTTTGCTCGTAACAACTACACCTTTAACATATGAATTTTATTGGTTGGAAGGAATTTGCTGTAGGATTTTATTTCATTAACTTTTGCAAAATTGATTATTAATATTTTTATTAATTCTTTAAACACATTACTTCCTCCCTCCTAAAAGAAATAGTCTCATTTCTCTTTTCACTACATCAATAAATTTGATAAATAATAAATATTAAGTTAATAATATTAAATATTATATGAATTAAAATTATTTATTTAAAAGATTAAAATTAAATAAAAAACTATTGATTATAAGACAATTAAACAAAGATATAAGACTAATTTAGAAACTAATTATAACATAAAAAATAATATTAGTAGAGTTTTATTTTAAATAAATAAAATATAAAAGTGATTATTTTTTTCAACAGGAGTATGTATATTTATTTTGAAAACACTTATCTACAAATGTTAAACATTAAGGGCGTGTTCGATATTACTGCCGTCATGTTTGGATTGAGAGATTTAGAATTTATGAATTTTAAAAATTGCATCGTTTTGTTTGACTATAAAATTTATAGACTGTGAGCTTACACTTATATTTGATCACAATATATGAATTTAACAATTAATTTCCAATTTTATCCTCTATTAAAAATCAATTTCACTTTATATTTAAAAATTTTAAAAATAAAATTAGTTATTTTAAGAGTTAAAAAATAAAATTATTATACGTTATAATATTTAATTATATTGCTAAAAATATTTTTGATTAATATTAATAAAATAATAATAAGTTGAAATTAAAAGAAAAATAATTTTTACTTTTCTATAATTAAGAATAATTTTATAATATTATTAATTTATTAGTGAGAATTTTTGAATAAAAAAAATCTAACAACAATCTCTCATTAAGTAAATGAATTTTTTACCTAGGAGATAAGAAATAAAATCCTTTAAAAATAAATAATTTTCTAAAATTTATATATTTTAATATTTTTTTAAATAATTTTAACATAAATTTATAAATTATTTAAAATTTCTCATTTAAAATTCCTAAATTCAAATATAATCTCATATTTTTTATTTTTAGTTTTTTAAGATCCAAAAATTGCTTTAAGTTTTTTTATATTTATTTCTTATAATCGACTTCTAAGTTTTAGTAAATTATTTTATATTTTTTAAAAACTGATTTAATACTCATACCAATAACAATTTTTTACTAAAATAGGATTTTGTATATAATTAATATGTCCAGAATCAAACTAAATTACTTTCTAAAAGTATAATGATTATCTTACTAATAAATTTTTTTATTAGTAGTCTTAATAGGCTGTAAATTAGGGTTATGCAAATTGCAGATAAGAAAATAAAATTAGAAATAATAATAAAAAAAAAACTAATATACTCAAAAATTAATTCTACTAATATACAGATATTAATTATACAGAAAAAAAAAAGGCTAAGACGACACCGTTTTCTCGCGCTCTGCGAATGGAAGCCAAAAATGAGAAGAATGAGAAAAAGAAGAATCAGCAGAAAAAAATGAAGTAGAAGAATCAGAATAAGAAGAAGAAGAAGCAATTTCAACAAGCAGATCAATAAACGCAGAGACTATAAACCCATGATTTATCTTCCCATTGACCTTCAAATACCAACTCAATAATTCCTCTAAACAATCCCAATCTTTAAGCCCATGAGACTCAACCATCTCTTCCATTGATTTTCTAAAATCCCCATAAGGATCTTCTGACTCCATAGCTAACACTGCACTTTCTTTGAATGGAAACCCATTAGATTTCGCCTCTTCCAGTATTGAATTTGTATCACCAGGCTCAAAAAACAGTCTCTCAGATCTAACTCCACGCACAACAACCTCTACTGGGTCGCCATCGAATTCCTCTGACTCGGCTGAGAAGCTTGTGGTTTCGGACGAGTTGGTGAACCATGACTCGGGCGTTTCTACCCCATCCACAGCAACTGGGTCAAAGAAAACCGAGTTTACTGTCTTGAAAATTTCCTCACCATCTCTGAAGGAATGTGTCTTGGGGTAATTACAGGAAGGCCATTTTCTCCATTGACGGTGATGATGATGAACTTTGTTCTTAAAGATTGAAGGGATCTTCATTTTTTTTTTTTTTGGATTTCTCAATCAAAAATGGACAACAATTAATGGGTGATTTTCTGTTGGTGGTGTTAATGAGATCAGAGGAAGTTGCAGAGGAGAGATTTAAAGGAGAAAGTAA
Source organism: Balakata baccata (assembly GCA_949630135.1). NCBI lineage: Eukaryota > Viridiplantae > Streptophyta > Magnoliopsida > Malpighiales > Euphorbiaceae > Balakata > Balakata baccata. The sequence continues at coordinate 14,176 of CATIWF010079504.1, read as the reverse complement.
GAAGAAAGAGTGGGGAGAAGATGGAAAGAAAATGGGAGAGTTGGGCCCTCTCATGTGCGTATTAAATTTTTGGCTATCCATATTTATTGTCTTCTTAAATGTTCCCTCACAGCGACCAAACACTCATCAATTACCTTTAGTAGTTAATTTATCATTTTAATAAATAACATATAATTATAAAGTCAAATTTCTCATAATTTTCTTTTTATACTGCTTTATATATTAATATATTTTCAGAAAATTTATTTTAAAGTTTTTGAATTATAATGAATTATTGGATTTAGTTTCTAATCTTTTATGACGTTTAATTAAAATTTTAAACTTGTTATAAAATAAAAAATAATGAAAAAAATATGAGAGTAGAAGAAGTAATAAGCAATTTTTTATTTATTGTAAGACTTATTTATAGATGTAGAAAAATTATAGAGATATAATTCTATTTATATAAGAAATCTATCTATAAAGATAATGATAGACATCTAATATTACTAACTATTCCAATATTATCATAACACTCTCCTTGGATGTCTATTATATAGAATATTTATCGTTAAAACCTTATTAAGAAAAACTCTGTGGAAAAAACTTTAGTGAAAGAAAAAAAATACATTATTCATATAAAAATTTGTGTCATAATACTGTCTCATTAAAAATCTTGCTAGAAAAATCCAATAGGACAAAACTTAGACTAAGGGAAAAGCAGTACAATGCATAAAAATATCTTCCTCATAAAAACATAACTTCTAACAAATATCTCTTAGTTGGCGCATGCCAATTTTGTTCCCCAACTTTTCAAATGTTATTATAAGAAGTGCTTTTGAAAACAAATTTGTCAAATTATCAATTGATCGTATTTGATTAACATATAAAATTTCTTGCTTTTGAAGGTCATGTGTGAAAAAAAATTTTAACGGAATGTGCCTGATTCTATCTTCTTTAATGTATCATCATTTGAGTTGTACAATACAAACAATATTATCTTCATATAATAATGTTGGACTTACTTTATTAAATAAGATATCACATATTTTTTTGATATGTTGAATCATAAATCTCAACCATATGCATTCTATACTAGCCTCGTAAATTGATAATATTTCAGCATGATTAGATAATGTGGTAGTTAGAGTTTGCTTAGTAGAATGCAAAGATATAGTCGTGCCACCATATATAAATAAATAATTCGTTTGTAATCGAGTTTTATGCGAATCAGACAAATATCTAGCATCTGCATATCCAATTAATTCAGAATTTGAGTCTTATAGATTAAATAAATTCATGTTTGATGTACCACGTAAGTAACGGAATATTTGTTTCACACCATTCCAATATATTCAAGTAGGGTAAAAAACTATATCTTGCTAGTAAACTCATAGAAAATGCTATATCTAGTCTTGTATAATTAGCAAGATACCTTTTTTATATTCAAGTGTCTAATAATAATGTGGGAACTCGTTGGATAAGATTTGTCAATATTAAAATGTTTTAATATTTTTTCAATATAAGTTGACTAATAAATAAAAATCCCTCCAAATAAATACTCGATCTATAAGCTAAGACAAAATTTTTTTTAGCTAAAATCTTTCATTTCAAATTCATTTATTAAATAAGCTATTGTTTCTGTCAATTTTTCAGGATTCCCAATGATATTTAAATTATCAACATAAACCGTAATTATGGCAAAATTAAAATTAGTTTTCTTAATAAAAATACGTGGACAAATTGAATTATTAGTATATCATTTCTTCAAAATATATTCACTAAGGTGGTTACATCACATTCATCCAGATTGTTTTAGTCTATACAAAAATCTTTATAGCTTAATTGAATACATTTCTTGAGGTTTTGAGCTACATGTTTTAGGCATTTTCAGTCCTTAAGGGACTTTCATATAAATTTTATTATCAAATGATTCATATAAATAAGTTGTAATGACATCTATAAGTCGCATATGAAGTCATTCTAAACTGGCTAGACTAATTAAAAAAGTAAACATAATTGTATCTACAACTGAAGAATATGTTTCTTTATAATCAATATCAGGTTTTTATGAGAACCCTTATGCTACAAGTCATGCTTTGTATCTTTCAATTTCATTTTTCTCATTGCGTTTATGCACAAAAACCTATTTATAGCCTATTGGCTTAATAATTTTATGTGTAAAAACAATAGGCCTAAAGACTTGATATTTTTTTAATGAGTCTAATTCTGCTTGGATTGCGTATTTCTATTTAGGCCAACAATTTCTTTGTCAACATTCATTAACGGACTTAGGTTCAATTTCCTCACTTTATTTTGCAATATCAATTGCTACTGCATATGCAAATATATTGTTGACAATAGTTTCGCTTCAATCTCATCTCTATCCTGAAGTGACATAGTTGATTGAAATCTCATTATTTCCAAGTACCTAAACCTCTTATGGGTTTACTTACTTATCTATGTCATCTGTTATAAGCTCTTCAGAAGCATCAATAATATTTGAATTGTCACTTTGTCTATTTTATTCCCTTTTCTTTCCTGGATTTTTATCCTTAAAACCGGATGGCCTACCACGCTTCTAGTATTTCATGGACTCATTTGCTATAATATTAACAAATTGTCCTAATAGAATATCAAATCTAATTGGAGCATTTTCAACTGGTATATGAGATTTAGTAACTCTTTTTTTATCACAAAATGCATCGACAATCGGTTTGTTATACTTTGTTAATGAATGATCTTTTGAACTTTTAATTCACATTGTTTTGTATAAGAATCAAGATGATTTAATAATAGTTCATTCCGAACAAATCGTTTCTCTAATTACTTGTTCTCTCCCTCTAATTTAGGAAATATAGCCTCATTAAAATGTCAATCATCAAATCTCACAATGAAAACATTCAAAAATTCTCAAATTGGAAAATATTGGGCTCCTAACTAGAAACCAACTGTAATGGTGAAAATTTATGATAATTGATTGGTATGATACATAAGAGTTGTTGCATGTAAAATTGCATATCTTTAAACAATATTTGGGAGGTTTGTTTTCATAAGCAATGGTCTGGATATTAATTGGAAACATTTAATAAAAGATTATGCTAGATCATTTTGAATATGAACATGAGTTGCAGGATGTTCAACAGTTATTCCAATTGACATGCAATAATCATTAAAAGCCTTAGATGCAAATTCATTAACATTATCAAGACGAATTGTTAGCATATTCTGGAAATTATGCTCTTTAATCAAATTAATTGAGCAAGTAATCTCACAAATTTTAGGTTGTAATTTGGTAATATGTACACATATGACCATTGTGTAGATGTGTCTATCAATACCATAAAATATTTATATGGTTCACATGGTGGATGAATTGGCCCATATATATCATTTTATATTCTTTCCAGAAATGCAAGTGACTTATCCATTTGTTACTAAATCAATTTCCCTTGAGAACAAACAACACATGAAAATTTATTGATTGAAGAATCTTCTAGTTCTTTAACAAATGTCAATTTGAATTCTAAATTATTTTACGCATCATTATTGATCCGGGATGACCCAATCAGTCATGCCAAATAATAAAAATATTTCGATAAATAAACTTCTGGCCCATTTTTGCATGAACTTCTAGTTCCTTTTTGCTTTTTGACAAATAAACTTGTAACACCCTCTCATATAGTATACTTAACCGCTATACGAGGGAGTGCTACCATATACTTGTTACTATTATTTTTCTTTTAGTCTTATTGTTTAAACATATAATACTATTGTTTGTCTGATCATACTTATCAACATACATCTATATAGATGAATAACATTAGTCCATGCCTTTACAATAAACCATAATCATAAGATCTGTAAACTAGGGCTAAACGCGCTCAACTTGAAACAATTATATGTAATCCAAAATTTAAGACAAAATAATGTTCACTATATCCCAAAATGCATGAATAATAGAAATGCATAATGTATGAGCTGACTCTGATTCTGAATGCTTTGATTGGCTTGACTTCCTTGTGTCAACTCTTCCTATGGCTCTGGATCTTGATACTGAAAACCCACATGCTAAGCTATCCAAACTTAGTGGTATATATAATCATATAAATTCTATCATACATATTCAAATAATATCATTCATTACATGAAAGTCATAATATAACACTTCATCTCATAATACTTTTCATTTTATTCACATTCATAAAATCATGCCCAACATTCCATCAACTGACAACAGATACATACCTTGTAAGCGGAAGCGCTTTTTGTATACATACACATTATAACACAATTTTCTATTTTTCCATTTATCCTATTAATTTGCCAAATTACTCCATACTAGACTACCAGATACGGAATGTGAATATGGGCGCTCTCAGAGTTGAAGCCACCATATTCACCTAATCATGACTGTTAGAATTTGTATATGAGTTAAATACGCTCTTGGAACTGAAGCAACTTGACTGAAAAACAAGTAATTGCTAGTATAATGGGTCAATAGAGCTCTCGGAGCTGTGGCCACCTTGCCCCGAAATAAACACATGAATAATCCTATGGTATGTAACTACCCTTAATGACATGCCATCCATCCTATAATTAGTCCTACTACGAGTAAGAGCATTTATGTATTTTTTTTAATCGCATGATCCATATTCCGTAATCATAATACACTTCCGTTACATCGCATAAGAATATAAACATGTTACCCTTTTAACATACATACCAGCATTTCCATGTCATCTCACATCATAAACCATGTATCATCATATACATGTAAGCATAGTATAGTATGTCATCCTTTTAAATAAAATATCACATTCTTGTCTTCACCATTTACATCATCATAAATACAACATACTTATTTAATTTTATCAAAACCAACATTTTACTTTTTCATATAAGTGCGTCTGTACCTTAGCACGCTACGGCGTGTCACTACAGCATAGGTGCTGCTAGCCTCACCCATTGCTAGGCTGTATGGCATGGGGTTGCATGAGTCCTGACCGGGACCCCCTTTTCCCGACCAGGAAAGGCCCGACACTAGCAAAAATAAGTTCATTCTTTTACATGCAACTCAAAAATGTTTGATTCAAACCATATCACACCAACTCTAGAATACCATATATCATTTAAATATACCGTTTGGTCATTATAAATATGTCACAATCATTTAATTCATATTTCACCAATTTAACATGAAAATTATGAGTAATCCATGTCATTTATCCATACCCAAAATCTTGAAAATTTAATAATTTTTTGCTACATTGTGGGAAGAATAATGCATTTTTAATAAAAAAAAAAATATGTTTCACCAGATAGTAATATATTTGCTCTTTCGAAGCCTTCAATTATTCTTTTACTACTATATATTGTATTAACATAAGTTTCTCCCTTTGTTAGGTAAGAAAAATATTTCTTATATTTTAATATGATGTGCGTGGTTCCACTATCAATCCATATTAGTAAGAAACAAAGTAATCATTCAATTAAAATCAGTCCAAAAATACTCAAGTTACTAACACTTTAAGCTAGTGTTTAAATAAAGTAAAAACATAAATCAAACTACGGAGCTAAAGGAAACACATAATTTTGGGCATTTACATTGCCATTTTTTATTGTGTTTCCAAGACCTATAGCATCCATATATATTTTGACATCTAGTATCCGCGATAAATAATTCTTGCCCGTGATGACAAGTGCCACAAATTCTAGTTTTATGAAATTCAACATTATCTATACAATGATTAATAATGAGTTAATTAGAATCTGTCTTTTAAAGACTTATAGACAATATGTTAGAGAGGAGCTCTAAAGGCAATCACCTTTAAGCACTTATTGTACAAACTCATTTTGAATGAATAAAAAGGCATTTTTTATTTAATTGATATTCATTTATACTATGAATTGATTGGATCTTAAATCAATTAGTGAAGTCCATGATATAAACATAGCATGAAAGAAATCATGATGAGATCATGATAATGAGATTCTTATGACGTGTAATTATATTAGTATTTAAATTATCCCTAATCATAGAATTAATGAGACGAGATATTATTAATCTGGATAGACTAGCACATGATATACTCTTTGATTTGATCAAGTGGTCGATCTCATAAACTATAGACACGAGATGTTTAGAGTTAACATGTGAATGCTTGCTAAGAGTAATCAGGTACATTAGATGACATGCTATGAGACAATCATATGGGTTATCTATTCAAATGTGAATGATAGTCTCATTAAAGCAATGGTACAAGTATCCTTAGACTTGAGGTACCCAAGGATATCTTAGATATTGATTTTGTGCTTTGACTTCATTCATTGTTGCCTCATAGAGGTCGCTCATAGGGTGGTGATTGGATACAACTTGAGGTATTCGAAGGTAATTAGCCGAAAAAGGATTCACCACTCATGATAGAAGGAGAGTAGACTTATGGCCTCTTGTCGGGGTCATTACTCAGGAATCCCTAGCTAGAGTGGAAGTGTCATAAAGATGGTTTTTAGTGATATGTCTAATAGAGTAATGAGCCTAAACGACAAGATCTAACATCACTTGAGCTAGGTATGACGTAGTTAATCTTGCAAAAGTTGACATATGGTCCATGCTCTGAACCGGGTGGGATATAGAATGGTGAAAAGATGAATTGCACGGATATTGTCTATGAAAAGGTTCATAGTCAAGCCATTGACTTTCCGATCAATTGAGTGTAATGATGTGTTGTTAGATACATCTCATGACTTGCTCAAATTAATTATTAATTCAAATGACCAACATAATCGGGAACCAAATGGATCACACGCATTAGAGGTGTGAAGAATGAGTAAAATGGTATTGGATATGATCCAAATTTTAGAGAAAAATATTTAGAGTCAGACTATGATGGGATCACATAAAAAATCCTGAAAAATCATTTAGAGGGGTCATAGGCCCACTGGGCCTGCCCAGCGTGCAACAACATTTGATGTGCGGAAGTTGGCCAACTTCCCCCCTTAATCCCCTATTTTGCTCCTAATTTCACGCTATTTGATTTTTGAATCAAATTTGGATTAGTGATGTGTTCATATTTGTTAGAGTTTTATAGTTGCTTCTAGTTGTTTAGTTTTCTTATTTTTATGTGATTTATAGATAAATTTGATATCTAATTGTGTTTTTCATGATTTTAGGCTTTAGGTGGAGGAAATGAGCATGAAGAACATGTTTTGATGTTGATTTGAGTTATAGAGGTGTTTTGGGTGACAATGGAGTCCATTGGAGGTGTTGAGAAAACAAGGAAAATTGATGTGTGAAGAAAAGTTCATCGCGACGTCGTGATGACCATCGCATGGTCGTGACAGGATGAAGGCTGTATGCAGTCTATCGCGACCATGACGCCCATCGCGTGCAAGCGATGCTGTGCAGGAGAAGTCAGCAGCCAAGTTAACAGCATTCTGTCGCGACGCCCATTGCGTGCACGCGACAACTTGACAGTGCAGAACACGTGGATAGCTATCAAACCCAATTTTTATCAACTTCTTTAGGGTTTTTCACTCCTATAAAAGGAAAATAACATATCTTGGAAAAGGGGGAGAGTGGAGAACGAAAGTTTAGTCATTTAATTCATCTTTCTCTTTGAGATTTGGGGGAGACGAATTCTAGGGTTTCAAATCTCTTCATCTTCTCCTTCAAATTCCTGCACACATAAGAGGTTTCTTGGAAAGGAATGATGCAGTAACATATTATGCTTATGGATATTTACAGAAGAAAATGAAGTGGAATCCAGTACATATAAGGGCCCAAACACTTTTCCAACTGCCACCAGTTTTTTAGTCTTCTAGTCCTATAAAAGGCAAAATTTGGGATAAAAGGTAAAGGTTAGATCATTGGAGTTTACTAATTTGTAAACTAACAAGAGGTTGTACTTGAAAGAAGGAATATAGAAAACATCTTGTAAGGTTAATTTAGGATGCAATTCAACTTATCCTATACGGTTAACCAAGTAGTAGTGCCATCTGGCAAGTAAACAGGTAGTTTGCTTTGAGGTTGGTCAAAATTTTGCAAAAGATTCATATTAGATCACATATGACTAGATCTTTCGGTATCTATAATCTAAGAACCTATATTTAATGAATATAGTGCATGAAAAGTATAGAGAATGGGATCATTACCTGCATATTCAGTACTATGAATAAAATTCACCATACCTCCTTCTTCTGCCACCATTTTCCTTTTGAGACACTTGACTACTTCCTACTATATCATTTGAGCCATAGCCTGCCAGGTCTATGCTTTTTCATTTGGTTGATATTCTTTGTCGCTTAGAGGCGTATCGCCATCATCAATGTTTATTAGGTTAGCAACATTTCTTCTTGCTCCACTATTTTCTTTTCCTTCAATTCTTTATACCAAGCCAGGTATCCATTTAATTTGAAGCATGTCTTTCTCGTATGACCATTACTATTACAAAAATTGCAAATAGCGATCCCCCTTTTCTTTCCTAAAATACTTTCTAACCTTCTATGAAAAATTTTTGGTTTAACAATGCATTGTTCTCACTAACTTCATCATGTATGCTTATCTTTTTCTGCTTTTGTACACTCATAAGCATGGAATAGGCTTTATTTACACTAGAAAGTGGTTCTATAACTAAGATATGGTTCCTTACATGATCAAAATTTTCATTTAAGCTAACAAGAAATTCAATCAGTCTTGCATTAGAGTTTGATTCTTCATTAGCCCTGTCAACTCCACAAATACACCTTCCACGAGTACATTTACATATCGATTGGACAATTAAGCTCATCCTAAATTTTCTTAAGCCGATTTAGCTACTTATTTATAGTAAGATCCCTCTGTGTAACAGAACTTATCTCCCATTTAATGTGAAATAACAAAGGTCCATTACTTTCCTTGTATTTTTGCTCTGATTCAAGCTATAATGTCACACCTGCAAGGTAGGGTTGGTTGTTATAAGTATCATAAATAAGCATGAGTAACATATTAAGGCATATGAGAACATATGAGAGGGATATGATATGTATATGAGGGTTTATACAAGAGTTTTGGACCGGAGTTGGCTTAAGTTTGGAGTTTGGGGATAAAAAGGCACAAAGTATGTAAGCTATGAGGCAGCCACGGGCGTGATTGTAGGAGTCACGACTGTGACTATCAAGGATAAGTGTTATAGGTGGCTTTTAAGTGTCAGGGGCTTGACTAAATGAGTCACGGCCGTGATAGATCTACTATAAATAGATTTCTCTAGTTTTCTTTCAATTTAAAATATAGTTAATAACCCTCTAACCCTAGCTCATAACTCCAAACCCTAAGAATTGATTTCCTACCCATTTCCATGAGTTTTCTAGCCTCAAAACACAAGATTTACCTTTAGATAAGAGTTATACAAGAGATTTGAGATGTGAGGCAAGGAAAGAGAAGTTGAGGTAACAGTAGCTTTGAGCTAAGTGGGGGAAACACGAGGTTTTCCTTCAATCAACTTTAGTTTTGGTCTTCAAGAGGTAAGGAAACATGATTTCTTCATCTCTTTGTATCAATTTTGGAAGTTTTATTGAAATTACCCGATATGAGTGACGATTCTTTTGTGTGTGGGTAAGAGAAATAAGGATTTTGGGTTCTTTTAAGGAACGACTTTCCTTATAGTGGAAATGAAAGCTATGAGGGTGAGTTGTGTGAGTTTCATGAATGTTTTATGGCTAAGAATGATATTTTGACATTTTAGGCACCAATGTGGAAGGAGGACCTCGACCTCGAGAAAAAGACAGAGCTTGATCTAGTACATGGTGGATCAAAGACCACTTTTTATGAAGGTTTATACATATTTTTGATATAATCTTCATGAGGTATACTACACGAATGCTATGATTATTTGTGTTATACTTGTTTATGTGCTATAAATGTTATAGTAATAAATAAGATGGAAGGTAGAGACGATATTTATAATATATAAAAGTGGAAAGATAGAACATGAAATGGTTAATAAGGGAATTAAGGGTATTGTTAATGTTTGGCATAAAAAGTAATAAGTATGGTGGTTGTAGTTTTGGGTTATAGTATGCATTGCTCGAGTTGCTTTTGTTGGCATATGTGTACTTATTAGATTTCGAATGTGGCATGTTTATGTCTCTTGTATTTTGAAAATATTGTTAGGAGTGGCTACAATTGGCTAGCCTTAGAATATGTATTTGTTGTGCATGATTAGGGTTGTTTGAACCCAGCTAGAACTAAGCAAAACAAAGTCATGCTCGTGACTTAGGTGTTATTAAGACACATAAGGGTTCACGGCCATGCAAGCTGTGACCCAAGTCGTGACTACCTGCAAAGTGTGTTTTTAAATAATATTTTTGATGTGGAAAGGATGTATGTTTTTAATGCGTTATATGTAATCTATTTTGGATGAGGTTTTAAGGTCAGCAAAAGGTTAGAGTTAAACATGGTACCGTGGTAATAAGTCAAAAGACCTTAAGCTTGTTGTGCGCGCCATTATACCTATTAAGGTGTAAGACTAAAGGGTCTTAAACTTGATGTGAGTGCTTTCAATTAGGAAAGCTCGATGGAACTTAGTATGTTGGATGATGTGTGGAATGTGATGTGCTTATATTGTTATGATGCTTGATATAGGCATAATATGTGTTATATGCTTGTGTGATATGTCTATATATGTATACATATAAATTGTATATTTATATATATCACTAAGCAGGATTGCTTAGCGTATAGATGTTTTATCTTCCACGTAGGTTGTAGTTAGATTGAAGAGTTGATACGAAGACAAAGTCACCAAAAAGTTAAAGGACAATCATAGAGGTGATGATATGTTCATACTTTTCTTTTGATTTTAGTTTGTATTTAAAGGGTTGAAAGTAGTTATACTTGTACATGCTTTAAGTATGAATGACATATAAATTTGTAACTCCTTGTATATTTTGAAAAGTTTTTGTTGTTGTAAAAATTTGGCTAGTGAAAGTCAGTATATTGTATTTATATTAAAGTTAAGGAAGTTTTTAATTGAGTATGCAGGGAAATTTTATTTTTATTAAGTCATCATAGTCATGGTACATTAATATGTTTTAATTTATCATGTTTTTGGTAACTCATGCATGGTAATATCCTTGGTATAATTAGAGAAAATCTTAATTATATCGAAGAGTGTTACAGATAGCTTCATTGCTGATTCAACATACAAGAAAAATTCAACAATGTCTTTAGAAATAGAATTTAAAGTCCGAGATATTATCATGCATTTTGCTCTCCTCCATTGAGGCAAATTAAGATCTCATATCGCTGGTTTTTCATAGGTTCCATCCATAAAGTCGAGTTTTATTTTTGCTTCTATAGCAATTCTCATCGAACGATTCTAAGAAAGATAATGTTTTCCATTCAGAGGATCTGTTACAAGAGCCATACTTGGTTGATCCGAATTGTGAAAAAAAAGTGGATCTCCATTCAAGCACTCCATACTTCCTTAAGTCAATTGATCGATACCAGAAAACAGAATAAAGTAATTGCAACAGTAATGAAGTAAACAAAGAGATAAATATCAATAAATCAAGAACAAGATGTGAAACCTACTCTAATACCATGTGTAGATCAAAAATCGAAATCTAATTCTTGAAGGTAATTAGAGAATTTAGAGAATGAAATCTTTGGTTGAAAGTGATAAATTTACTTCATGCTGAAAATATGTACATAACTAGTTTATATACATAGAATAACTAAGTAATTGCTCCTATCTGATCTAAAAATGAGAGAATTATACGTGTATTTAAGTAACCATCTCTATCTAATAGCTATACTAACAAATAACATTAGTCAAGCTAGAGTCGACGAATCAAGTTTCAATAGCTAAACGGTGGTAATAGAGCTTACAAAATCAGCTTATTCTCTTTGATTCTCCACTGCTAACTCAACTCTAAAAACTTTGTTAAACTGCATAAATAGTTTGTTCAAAAAACAATATATTATTTATGTAATATCCACAGGGTCCGTTTAAGATTGAGTTTCGGAAAAATATTTTTCAGGAAAAAAAAATTTTGCATTTTGCATTTTTTTCAGTTTTGAAAATTATTTTTTTTTTTTGTAAAAACAAGTTAATAGATGTTTTTTTAAAAAGCAAGTTTGAAAAAAATAATTTATAAAAAATTTAAAAAAATCAGTCAATTAAATAAAAAAAATTAAAATATACTTTTATAACATTGAACAGTAATCTCAAATACTTCCGTATTCCTATTGTCTTAAGAAGATAGTCTACCACTGAAAATATTTTCAGCCTAAAAATTTTCAAACTTGTTGCTTAATCTTGCAATAATACAAATCTCGGCACAATCTTTCCACTTCTTCACAATTCACATGCTTAACCCAGAAGAGAATTTTGAAAAGAAAGAGAATCATATTTTATTTTTAAAACTTTATAAAATATAATTAAAAATTGTAATTTTAAATATTCTTATTTTTTATATGACTATCTATTTTAAATTAATTTTAACTAACTCATTAAATTAGTTACGAATTAATAATTTATAAATAAATTAGTTGAATAAGTTTTCAACTAAAGATAGCAATCGCATAAGTTTATTAATTCAAGGACCAAAATTGATTATTTTTTTCACATTTTGGATTATTTGGTATTGCTTTTGATAAAAGTGTTTTTTTGAAAAAAAAATTGCATTTTTAAATTCTTTAAATTTTAAAAACTGTTTTTGATAAAAATATGTAAATAAATGATTTTTTTAAAATAAATTTTAAAAACAATTTATAAAAAAATTTAAAAAATTCAATTAAATAAATAAAAAAATAAAAAATATATTCTTGAAATATTGAACAGTAATTCCAAACTAGGGAGTGTACTGTATAGGACAACTCTGTCTTTTTATTTTTCTTTTTCAATGTACTTGACTTTTCAATAAAATTAAGAAATGATTAATTATTTTTTCAATTTTATTTTTTTTTATCATAGTTACATTTATTTTTTTTATCAAGTTTCTCCTTCTTAATTAAATAATTTAATTAATACACTTTTTCTAAATTTGATTTTTCAATTTTAAAAAAATATATATACACACATTATACGTACATAGGAGTATAACGTGCATATATATTTTGTACACATGCACATTATACATATAAAAATTGAAGGATGAATTCTTCTTGTTATTGTTGTTATTGATAACTTTGTTAAATCCAAAATGTTGTTAATTATTAGATAAATCACTTCATTTATGATTTAAATATACATTGATTTTCTTATTATGAATTAATTTGTATTTGCATGGAATAATATTTTTAACATAATTTGAATTTATTGTAATTTAGTATATGTTTATTTATTTCTAAAAATATATCCTAATAGTTGATTGTAAATAATTGCTCTCAATCACATAAAGATCAGCTTACTTAATTTATTTTTCATTCATTTTAAAGTATACATAAAATATTTTCCATTTAAAACAAATATAGTTAATTTTATTGATTTATTATTATGTCCCTGCATAATATACTTAGCATATGTTTGAGATGAGGTAAAATATGGAGGAAAAATACCCTGTTTAGGAAAAAAGAAAAATAAAGAGAAGAGAAAAAAATAATTATTATTTTTCATTGTAAGTGCTTGGATAAATGTAAAATATAAAAAAAAGTAAAATAAATAGATAAAAGAAAAATGTAAAAGAAAAATGAGAAAATGATATAAAATAACATGATAAAGAAAAATAAATAAATTTTCTCTATATTTTTCCTCCTAAAAAATTCCAAATATCATAAAAAAAAGTACCTTATTTTCTCTTTTTAATGGAAAATTGCCAAATAAAGTATTGGACTACATATTTGTAAAAAATGTATAAAATAAAAATCTCATCAATCATCATCCACAGTTGATGGAACGAATCACTGATGAAGGGCACAAAAGTGTTACTGTGGGAGTATTACACACGAAAACCACCCTCAATATAAAGAAAAAGAATAAGTGTCAGAAAATGGAAACACAAGTGAAAGCTGATAAGAACGCCTACTTATCACTCTGTGTTGAGACAGCTACCCCGCACTGCGCAATTAGTATATTAAACTCAAACAAATTAGTAAAAAATAATTTTATTTTTGATTTTCGAAAAAGCATTGGAAGAAGCAAGTCCCAGTACGCGGTATATTTACGTGGCAAGATGAGAATCAAGCTTTTTCAATAATCTGACATAGTGACATTAA